>JAYMFT010006881.1:0-17084 GCA_038088735.1 Panulirus argus
CTCTCTCTCTCTCTCTCTCTCTCTCTCTCTCTCTCTCTCTCTCTCTCTCTCTCTCTCTCTCTCTCTCTCTCCTTTAAGCCCTACCTTCCCTTCACCCCGTCATAGCAGAACGCCCTTCCTCTCCCATCATTAAAAACTACTAAGTTCATCTTCACTATTCCATATCCCATTCTTGTAACCAACTGCCCCTCTTATGAGCGTTCCCTTCTCCCTACCCATCGCGCTTTCCATCCATGTCTCCTTCTTCCTTAACCCCCCCCCCCACCCCCACCCCACTCATATGTCCATTCTTCTTTCCATCAATCTGACGTCTTTCCATTACCTTCCCTTGTTTTCAATTATGTTTTCGTGGTTCTCTCCCTACTTTCAACTCTTCCTTCATCCTCCGCCTTCTCTTCCTCCCTTCCTTCTTCCATCTTCTCTCCCTCACTTCCCTCCCACTCGCCTCATCTCCCTCCCCCAGCTGGAGGAAGTATCCAGGCACGCGTCGCTAAGCACTCACGGTATTAAAATGTCGCCGACTTCCTTCGTCTCCTGTTCTGCTACCGTCACATACCGTCACCTGCCGTCACATACTGTCACCTGCCGTCACAAATGATCACTTGCCGCCACCGTCCGTCACCTCTCTTATCCTGCGGTGAATCACACCGTCACCTGCCGTCACTTAATGTTATCTGGCATCACTTGACGTAACTGGCTGTAACTACTGTCACATACCGTCACATACAGTAAAACACCTTCGCTTTAAGTTCTTCAATTGCCGTCACGAGCGTCACAGACGTAACAAAAACCTCGACAGCCTCTGGCGTCACCAGCAGCAGCAATACCACAACTACTAGACACCACTACTACCACTACCACCCCCACCACCCCAGCCAGCGGGATACCTCTCTCCTCCCCGGGATATTCCCTTCACTATCCCTCGGGTAAACAATGCCGTTTCACCATCCACCTCCCGACGATAATCCTAAGTAACAGGCCCTGAATATGAGCCTACGAGACACACTGATATAAGATGCTCCTGGGGACAAGAAACGGCCTTGTGGGAATTAATTAGAATGTAGGGTGAAGGTGGCGATGAGGCAGAGGCGTCTGTGGTCCCCGCTGCAGGAGACGTGATGGGACGTGCTGAGACCTGATGGGATGGGATGGGACATGATGGGATGTGATGGGACGGGATGAAATGTGATGGGACGTGATGGGGTATGAGAGGACGTGTTGGGATGTGAGAGGACGTAATGAGATAGGATGGGGGATGTCATGTGATTTACCGGGATGTTGAGTGATTTGACCAAGGAGACACTACCGCCTAGTGTTAGTGACGGCGCATTGAGCCAGCGCCACAGTGGCTCTCAAATTCCCCTCCTTGGCCTAGGTTGCTGTTTTTCCTTCTATCTCACATAAACACATAAACGCGGTTTGCTGGCATTTTTCCACAGAAAACACTCCATCTCACATAACACTTAACCAAATGTAACTCACGCGACTCATTCTTAAGTCTAAACCTTACTGCGTTGAGCGCTACGCGCCAGCTCTGCCTTATGGTAAGCTCTCGTCATGGGTATTTGCAAGTAGTAAGTAGTCTCAGGTGTGGATTTATGCTTACAGTCTTCTGTTGCAGTGAAGAGGCTGACATATATCGCCTTTAAACTCGTCCTCGACCTCCCCCGTGTGACCTGACCTCAAGCCAGGCTTCACAAACCAGGATCCCAGCCGACCTCCAGGACGTGTAATGGACGAGTTCCACTCGAGGTCAGTGACCTGGCACGGGTGTAGTGAGTACCCGATGGTCTTTTTGGGCTACTGGTGCGTATTTTAAATTGGCTTACGTCGTGCATTTCAAACAAGTTTGCGTGGTGTCGTATTCTAGGCTGGTTTACGTTGTGGCGTATCTTAAAATGGTTTACGTGGTGGCGTATTTTAAGATGGTTTACTTGGTGACGTCTTTTAAACTGGTTTACGTTCTGGCACATTTTTCCGCTTTTTCTTCTAAATCTTTTTGCCGTAGGTCGAGTGCGTCATGTACAAAGACGCGTTAAAGCTCCGGTATTGATCCTCGTCCTTGTAGCACTCTGAGGGAGAGTCATGAAGTAACGTCACAGTCACCGTAACACCAGCGTCACAAATATGTGTCAGCCTCCATTGTACCACCGTCACAGCCTCCCCCTAACACCAACGCCAACAATAAGTATTGAAACTCCCTAACAATAGTGTCACATATAAGTCTCACAGACCCCGTAACACCAGTGTCACAGCCCCCGTAACACAAGAGCATTCAGTGACACTGTTACAACCTCGTTGACTGGTGTCACAACTTCCGTAACACGAACATCTGTGTTACGGCCTCTTTAGCACTGTTACAGCTTTGGTAACATAAGGCTCCGTACCGTCGTAATTCCAATGTCATCTATAACAGCTCCCATAATATAATAGTTGCTCGTTTCATCGTCACCTAACCCTAGATAACAACTTGTAACTCTAGCGTCACAGCTAACGTAACATGAGTGTCAGGAGTATCGCCGTCACTATCACCTGTAACAAAGCAGCAGCCTCCGTAAAATAATACAAAAGCATAACAGCTGCTAACACTCCCATCACCTGTAACATAAGTAACCCGACGCCTTCACCAGAAATAATCGAACCCTGTTACAAGCTGCCGCAGCACATTAAGCCACCGTAACGCATGAGAGTCAATGGTAACAGTAACAGCATCATCGGACAAAAGCCCGTAACAGTAACCCACCCACCGCTGCCGTAACACATTACAACCACTGTAACAGTAATAGCATTGACAGACTGCTGTTAACTCGTTACCTTCCTAACCAGATTGTTACGAGCTACTTCTCTTCAATATTAAACCCACTTCAGACCCCAGCGTTACCACCTCTCACACATAACCTGTTATCAGGCACTGTAAGCGTTACACACTCGAACGAGAGTCCCACGAGAGTCAGCAGGGGAAGATACAGCCATCAGAGAGTCACTGGGAGTCAGCAGCGGGGCATTAGCGTCAGCGTAGAGCTCCCAGGGGGGAAACACGGGGGCTGGTTGCCGCCTTGCCGTAACTTCCGCTCGGGAGACGAACGGAAATTAAAGAAAAAAAGTTAGAGTCATTACTCATGCCCCTCCACACACACACACACACACACTCACACATAAAAACACACACACACACACACATATATATATATATATATATACATACATGATATTATAGTTCACTGTAGTACAGGGCTCAAGGTCACGTCAGGTTGACCTAGTCTGACCTGTGATATTATGTTCATTCTTCAGTTATTCAGTCATAGGATTTATAATTAACGAAATAAATTTCTGAACCTTATAATTGAGATACAGAGGGTTTGATAATCAGTATCATCCTGAGAACATTTATCAGGATGATGAAGTAAAAACTAAATGACTAACATCTTGAGCACAAGGGTTATAATGGCTTGAAAGAAGAGGGTGACCCCCTGGGAGATGAGGATGATAAACCACACTGAAATACCCGTAAAAGAATTAACCTCACATTGTATCGACTCCAGCCAATAAACCACTTGAAACCCTGGAAAACTGGAACTGAGGGGGTACCTCCTTTCCTACTTGAGGATAAGTGAGGATAGGGAGGACGGTAATAGGTTGGGAGTTGGTGGAGATAATGTTGTCGAGAATAGTCATAGTGATGTTGAGGATGGTGTTGGTGAAAGGATAGAGAAGGGCTAGGAAGGTGTTGGTGAGAGGATTGGAAAGGTGGGGATAGTGTTAGTGAGAGGGTGAGAGGATAGGGAAGATGAGGATAGTGTTGGAAAGTTTGAGGATAGTGTTGGTGACGGTGAAGGTGAGAATATTGATGATGGCAACAGTATTCCTGGTCAAGTTACTTTTCAACCAAAAGGTTTTGTTTCCTCAACTACAGCTGGTAATTCAGGTCTTGTCTAGGACCATACCGTTATATCGCCAGAGACTTAACAGAAAGTACAAGAAAGGAATCTATGGTGTGTTCTCTGTTCCTTTAGAAGTCTTTGGTGAGATTTCTTCAGAAAACTTATTGTTTTTCGCTTGATTTCTAATGAGATGGAACTGATGATTTTAGGAAGATGGAAAGGTACTCTTCAGGGGGATGGACGCAAGTAACAATCACACGTTTGTTTACGAGATGGTGCCCAGCACCTGCTCGGGCACGCGTGTGCACTTCACCCCGGCAGACAGACAGAGACACAGAAAGACAGATAGACCCACCGCAGTCCCTTTCTCTCTAATCAAGGGAGGTAAACAGAACCACACGACAGGGGCTGGGAGAGCAACTGGTAAAACCACTACCTCCAAAGTATCTTACATTTGTAAAGATGTCTCAAACGCCATCAGAGCTAAAGAAGATCAAAAAGACTTTCACATGAAAGCCCTTCTTTCTTTGCATCTTCTTTCACCCACGTCATTTTGTCTTGATATTGGTCGTTTAATAGTTATGTGACTTTGAATATGGCTAGGACAGGGGGTCGATGATCACCATTTAGATTACCTGTTTTGCATTGAAATTACTGGTATCTTTAACAGCCCTGGTAGAAGTCCTGTTTAAGTCTTTAATTACGTGGTGAATTATCCTTAAATCTATTCGTGACCAGTGTTTACAGAGCCGTAATTTTACCAAGATGTTCATTGCTGAACTAATTAAAGAAAATGAGACGGATTGAACACCTTTGACGTTCCTGGTTTCAGATTATCTCTCAGTTACAGAAAAGATCGTTACGTTTTGCGTCATGGAATATGTAATATGTAACGAAAACAGTAAATGAAAAGAAGATAGGAAATAAATACAGCGAAAGAAATACGTGTAAGTCCATACATTAAAGGATAATTCATGCTCAGAAATCGATAAGAGGATGAGAGAGGCCTGAAACGTGTTCAGCAGCATCAGTTGTAGTGAAGATAAGCGTTAACCGGAGCAGGAAACGGAGCGGCGGAAGTGACAGGAGTCTGATCCCATACCCAGAACGCCGAGCACCAAATAGAAAAAAATAAAGAGAGAAAACAATCACACCAAAGTTAATACTTCCTCCCTCGTGAGTCACGAAGCCTTGATAGAGCGTCATGTCGGTATCCCCTTCCCGAAACCGCGCCTTATACGCCGTGACTGAGGCATCACGCTCCGCCAGCAAACATTTCCTCCATTGTTTGGTTCACTTTAAAACAAAGGCAGAGATTATACGGCTCCCGACGACTGTGGCGGTGACTCTCGCCTCTGCCACCCATCGCGCCCGTGGCTTGCCTCGCCTGGCCTCCTGCGATCACGCCGGATGAACGGAGGGCAAATTCCTGTTTTTTTGTGGGCGCGCGCGCATTCGCGAACGGGTTTTACCTTGATATCCTCTTACAAACCTCCGCCCTGTTCCGTTGATTGTGGGTAGGTCGTTATCCGTCACCATCATCCCGTTTTCTACTCCCACGCTGAAGAACTGATCCCCTGAAGACACCAGGGAAAAAAAGAGAAATGAACTGTACAACCAGTTTTCATTCATAAAATTTTATGAATGAACCGGTGTGTCCTTGGACTCACAGTCTGGGAAAAAAGTCCCACGATATCCCAGGTGCTGGGACCCAGGCGTGAAGAGCCTTGGTGGAGGGGCGGAGGCTTCGTCGTCTGCAGCCCAAGCGAAAGCAAAATGCACCAGAGGGGGAGATCCGAGGCAACGAATTACCGCCCTTGCGCAGACGCGTCGCTCCGCCCATAGTAAGTCGTCATGTTAGTCGCGCTCATATACCATTGTTCAAAGGTTGTAACCGCGGATTATCCTTTTTTTATATATATATATAATCCAACAGATGAGAATTACTGCCTTCGGGATCTGCCTTATTAGCTGGTGTCAACTAGATAGGGCAGAAAAGGCTCTGCAGCGAAGATTGAAAATTATATCCATTTAGTGGTTTCCGTATACTCAAATAGCACGACGTTTTGGCTCCAGTGTATTAACAAGACACTTGTAAAACTATGAGGAAACCTCTTGGCTTACGCAGGGTGGGTTATATACTCTGTGTATGAGCATTACTGATGTACCCAAACACCGTGATGTGACGTGACTACGTCTTTCCGGTTGCCGTATATCACTGGTTTATGGGTCTAATGCATCTAACACCGTAATCATTGACATCCTCTCTTTCTCTCTCCCGCCCTCCCTTCTCTCTCTCTCTTTTTCTCTGCTTCTTCACCATCGTTGCTACTATACCCATATACTCCCGTAGGCGTGGGAGGGGTTTGGAGATACTGGTAATTTTTTTGGTTGAAGGTGGAGTTGATGGGTGAATAGAAGGGAGGGCTGCAGGGGGTTTTGAGTAGATGGGCGAGGGGTTAGAGTTGTGAGGGATGGAAGTTGAGGTTTATTCAGATGCTGTAAATTTCATGGATCTCTTTTGGGAAAGTCGGAATTATTGCTGCGACTTGTTTCCCAGTCTTCATGTCGCAACCTGGAAGCCAACCTTAAAACTTATCTTTGAACTTTGTATAGAAGACATAGATAGACCAGCGGAGTAATGAAATAGTTTTCGGTAAAGCCTTGTCTGTCTCTGGCAAAGGAAAGGTGTTTGTGAAACTCTGGAATTGATTTTCGAAGACCAAAGCTGCAAGTAATGGGATATTTACGAAACATTTTCAATGCCCATAACTACAATTTTTCCACAGAATATACTTCATTAATTCATAAAGTACAATACAGGCGATGAGTATGTCTCTGAGGTAAAGGGTACTCTATTCCAGGATACAGATTCTGAAAGGTATCTTTTCTTGAAGTATATGTCACCAGTTCACTCCTCTTGACCGAATATTTAGGCCATGCATTTCACTGGTCCGATATGCCCTGGAACGTGCTTCGTTTCACGCATGTGTTTGACTCATATTTTGTATGAAAATAGATTTCATATATTTCATAGGCTGACGGATATATCCAAATATCTTGTGATGTTAGTGGCTGACCTATTCCTCAACTAAGATAATGAAATTTTTGAGATGATAAGAATTGCCCATCCACTCTCATCTAGTGTGATACACAGAGTGATGTAGTGATGCACCGGCAGGGTGTAGTGAAGGTGTATCTGACAGCAGTGTACGAACCGAGGTCAAATATAGGTGTATTATACAACGGGTCAATAGATGGAAGAGGGGATCACACTCCTCATTGTATGATGGCTTGCTGTACACCGCATCGTTCAGCTGTCAGGGTCTGGGTTCTACCACACTTGCCACCACACTTCTCCACGTCACACAAGGTTGCCGCAACACGTCCCACCATAGTACCACACGTACTACGACAATGTCAACTCGTCACACAGCGTTGCCACGTGTCACAAAGCTCTGCAATACGTTACATACATCTACCACGCGTCACACAAACGTTGTCACGCGTCACACAGCGTTGCCACACGTCATGCAACCTTGCCACACATAATGAAGCGTTGCCTGGCATCAGACACGTAACACAGTGTTGCCACGCGTCACACAATTTTGCCACACGTAACACAGCGTTTCCACACGTCACGCGGCACTGTCATACGTCAAACAGCTTTTCCACACGCCACACAGCTCTGCCACACGTCACACACCGTTGCCACCCGTCACACAGGCCTGCCACACGTCACACACCGTTACCGTACGTCACAAAACTCTGTCACGCATCACACCATTGCCACATGAAATACAGCTCTGCCACTCGTCACACAGCCCAGCTATACGTCACACAGCCCGGCCACACGTCACACAGCCCGGCCACACGTCACACAGCCCGGCCACACGTCACACAGTCTTGCCACATGTCATACAACACTTACAGACGTCACACAGCGTTACCAACTTCAGCAGTAACGCGTCTTATACATGTATTCCATATGCTTTGCCAGCGTCACATACCCATCGTATTTCATTATATTAACATACTGTTAATATGTAATCACTTGATAAAGTGTCTGTTTGGGAAGGAAGGAAGTAGCTCAGCACGACATCCCTGACGTAAAGTACTGAGAAATTATCCCAAGAAAACAGAATATAACAAACTGGAATTGAATTTACCACCCAGACAAAGACAATAGATGAGCGATCGGGATAATATCATGTTTCATGAGTCATCCCTGAATTATGTCTGGACCCCATTATCCCTCTTCCTCCTCCTCCTCCTCCTCCTTCTTCAGGACCCCTCACCACCACCACCCCCACCTGACCCTCCCTTCCCACCCTCTCCCAAGCGTCCAGCCGCTAGGGTTCCGGTAAGACTGTCTTCCGGAGCGCAACGCCCGGCTATTACAGGTAACCGCTAGGTAGAGCTACCCCCCAACTCCCAACCTGTGGCCAGAATATAGGTCAATGGGACAACGCCAAGACGTCCAGCTCTCGTTTTCTATCCTTAAGTCGTCCGACTGTCGTTTTCTTCCCCAAGTCATACAGCTCTTCCTGTCCCGCCACGAAGACGTCCAACTCTTGTTTTCTATTACGACGACGTCGTCCAGACTCGTTTTCCACTGCCAAGACCCCCATCTCTCGTTTTCCCCCTCAGGGACATCCAATTTTTGTTTTTACCACCAACACTTCCAACTCTTTTTAGCTAAAACCAACAAGTCCGACTCTCGTTTTCTACCACCAAGATGTCCAACTCTCGTTTTCTTCCACCGAAACGTCCGACTCTCGTTTTCTTCCACAAAGATGCCCAACTCTCTTTTTTCTATCAGCAAAATGACAAACTCTTGTTTTCTAAAGCGAATGAGAAAATCTGCTATTTTCTTATCCTTCCTTTAACTTTGTTGCTTCCTCTAAAGAGATGGATTGTGATTATAAGTTTGTTTTCACAACAAAGGGTTGGTTGAGGATTGAACAAAATTTCTCTTGATTTTATAGATGGGGTAAGGATGTGTTGACTATATAATCTATAAGCATCATACTTACTACTCATTCATCTTAATGAATGTATCATAACTTTCTTTTGGTTTAGATAATATATAATCTTTTTATATATTTTTTCTTTCATATTTCAACAAAATGTAAACTGAAATGTATGTTATCTGAAAGACATTTAATCACCAGCACCGAATTATCATCCTGTGAAAACATAATAAACTGAGAAGTAAAAGTGTAGACCACAAATCATCACCACCTGTGATTCCGTGCACCTGCGTATTTCTACAGATGTAAGCTAACCGATATATCATTACGAGTACACACGTGCTTGACTGTAAACGAAAGTACATAACATTACGAGAGAGTCTGTGAATGGATTCCTAAACTCTCATAAGTACAGATGAGCAAACGCACTTGATAATAAATCTATGTGCAAGCGACTGTGTGTATTATACATAAACATTTAGGTAACAGTGCTTCAGATTTGTTTAATGATACGTAAAACTGTTTGCTTAGATTTCGTCCTTTGAGTAGAAAGATAGGTTCGTGTGTCTGTATTTCATAACATCAGGAATGCAATACTGCCTCGAATCTGCATATGTTCAGAAGAGCTTACTTATTTCACCTTACACGACCCCTGTAAGCTTTGATGAAAGCTTCCTCTCAGCACAGGACGAACCACATCTCATGACAATGTTTTTACTCACAGACATTACTTGTTAATCATTTCTCGCATGTTTAAAACTTTGACCGACCACAAGGATGTAAAAAGATTTTTTAAACATACAAAGAGAAGGGTTCATTTATAACTAGAGACTCATGTTTAGCGTCATATAAGTGTGTAGTGATGGGGCAGGTGTTGACATCTGTCAAGTAATCATAAGTGTACCTAGTTGACTTACGTAGTAGTTGAGATCTGTCAAGATATGTAGTGTACTTCAGCTAGACTCTGAAGTTGTTGACAGTGGTTTCAGTCTTCCGTTTCACCTAATGTGCACTAAAATTTTTTGGTACGAAGAGATTTGACCTACTCTCCTTACCTACCTTTCCCTCTGTCAGTTTCAGCTATACTCAGAGTCAAGACTTTGCATTAGTTAAATCATTATTCTGAAGTTGCCCTTCGGGAGTAAGTTTAATTCTGGGAAAAGCAAATATATGTGATTCATATCACCAGGACTGAGAATCGTCTTGACGGTCGTGGCAATGGATTCACATCCTCTGAACTCCATAATCCTCAGGGGAAGAGGATTACATACATTGGTAAACTTTATTAATTTTTTCACAGTTTATCTTCCCGATGATCGTTACGGTAGATGATAACACACATACACAAACACACCTGAGCTGAGGTTGACGTGAGCTGCGGCAGGTGGCTGGAAGGTGGGAATGGAAGGGGGTGCGACCCTGCGGCTGCGGACACGTGCCTTGCGAGACTCCACCCAGTCATTAAGTAAGCCGCTAGCGGCACCGTTGCTCACCACAAGTTACCTTGGCCTCAGTGAGTGAATCACTGGAGTGGCTGGGACCCCTAGGATGTCTTAGGCTTGGTAGGATAGGGAGAGAGGGAAGACAAGAGGCTGAAGGAAAACGGGGCGAAAGAACCTAGCTTCTTGCGATGCAGGGATGTAGGGGGAGCTGGGTGCAGTGGGAAGCCGGGGAGATATAAGGTGAAGGTAAATCGCAGGGGGAGACAGTTGAGGAAGATAAACTTGGGGTGAAAGGTCCTGGGGAGACTATGAATACTGGGGAGTACACGGCAAGGATGAACGGCCAGGATAATATTCGAAAAATATCCCTTATTATTCCTGTCCTCTTAATCCGTCAAACATCCCCCTTCATTTTTGAGAAGAAATGTCTCCTAAATTTCATAAGCTAGCAGAAAAAAATTCCTGTAATTACCTATTTGTACTGTACCGAGAGGGAGCTTTACACTCGTGGGGCCTCACCACTTGAGCCTTTTCTGCTGTCAAACACCTTCTTACATATACAGGCCGTCCGCATTTATCCTTTCCTCGTCCAGTCTGTTCGATTCATCCACTATTTCTTTACATCTCTTTTGACAAGTTTGTTTCTCATTTATGATTGGTTGTTTTGCCTCTACATGTTTAGAGGAACTTTTCACTGTCTACGTCATGGGTCTGGTATAAAATCACTCTTCTCTCTTCCATAATGGGAAATTTTTTAGGGCCTCTAGCCTTTCCCTGTAAGTCAGCTCCTTCAGTTCTGGTGCCATTTCTCTTTCCTTTCTGTGGACCTTCTTTGATAGCTCTTTGTGCTTTTTTACGTTTGGTAAACCATACTTAAGAAGCATGTTCTAGGATGTGAACGGCTTACTGAACATTTCTCTGTCTGTGTGCAATACTCTTTCACGTCCTCATGTACCACGAGATCAAACTCAAGCATTTTACGATCACGTTTTCCAATTGGTGTATCGTTCATAACGTTCTCAAATTCCAAACTAGCACGTGTGGAGATAGAATCTATTAATGATGATGTATCAAGTGTGTGTTTGTGTGTGTCCGGGTAACTACCACCATATACCCAGGAAAGGCCAGCAATTACTTGGTAACAGAGTCAGGTAAGTAGCTATTACTGGGTGGCTCTCTATTCAGGTCCTCCCAGCCGTGGAAGAAATAAATTAGCTATATTATTGCATCTCTTAAGTGTACGATGCGGTGGCTATTACTGAAGGTTAACATGGAACTTAAGAGGTTGGGATGATTGAGGGGTTTCAGAGGGTGATCAAGATGGTAAAACTGAGTAAACAGTGAATAAGGAATAGCATGAAATACAGAGGAAGACAAATAGTATTAAAGTACTAGGCCCTTCCAAAGCTGTGTGTGGTAGTAAGAGAAGTCAGAAACAGAGATTACCGTGGTAAGAGTTGTAAGGCAAACACATGAGTTTAGGAGAAATGATTTATCGTTTTTATCTACGGATGCCCAAATAAATCAGTCGTGGACTTGACGTGAGATGTGCATCAGTTCTGTTCTGATACTTATTTATGATAATGTTTTCAGTTACTCTTGTTGGTTAAGTTTCCTCATATGTCATCATTCATGCTGAAGAAAGATTTCTTTACCTCATTCAAACGTTTTTCTAGGGTATTGCATCCATTACCACGAGCGAAATTAGACATATGTACGTGTCTTGCCTAAATGCTTGGCTTAAGAGTGTTAAAGCCTTTGATAACTCAGAATATCTACATCAAATCAGGTGGCAGAAGGTGACGGTGGCTGGGGGCGGCTTAGTAGTTCCTTCCGGAACTGCTAGACAGGGTCCAGGCGATTGTTGGAGAGAACTGGGAGGACCGATTAGATAGGATGGTCTTACCAGCCTTTTTTTTTTTTTTATTTATACCTTTTCCAGTAGTCTCTGTTGTGTGGTGGATGGGGAGGAAGACGAGAAGGTGTTGTGTGGTGGGTGGAGAGGGAGATCAGAAGGGTAGCGTCTGTGGCGTCTGTGGCAGCATCACGTCCCCGCACTCCTCTTCACCTGGACCACACGACGCTCATGCAATTACTGGCCAGAACAAAAGAATTGACGGGCGGGGGGTTGCTGGGGGTGGGCGGTTGGGGGCTGGGTGTTATCACTAGTGTCGTCCTAGGAGGGGAGGGGGAGACAGAAGTGGGGAACGAGGAGGGAGACAGGCTGGGAGAGAAAAGAGGAAGGAAATGAGAGAAAGAGGGAGTAAATGAGAACAGGTAACAGAAGACATTATGGTCTCTGACGAGGTTTTTCCCTGTAGGACAATAATGGTATCCTACATCTCTGATTTACTGAGACAAAGACAGTTTTGTAAAGCAAAAGGCTCCTCCCCACCCACCACTATAGATGGAGACAGGATGGAAAGGTAGAAAGCTTCTTCCCACCCACCACTCTAGATGGAGACAGGACAACAAATTAGAAATAAGAGAGAGAGAGAGACAGACAGAGAGAGAGAGAGACAGACAGAGAGAGAGAGAGAGAGAGAGAGAGAGAAGGGGGGGCTAGGAAATGAGGGGAAGAAAGGGAGAGGGAGGGAGAGATATATCAGTTCATGTGGACTCTGCGTGACGGTGGTGTGACAAAGGTGGGGGACGAATGGTCTTTATGTGTTACACCCCCTCCATTCCGTGTATGTGTCACACCACCTTCATTCTCTGTATGTGTTACACTCATTCCACCTCCTGTATGTGTAACATACAGACTCTCCTTCCGTCTTCCATCCCCTCCTTCCCTCCATCTTTTCTATCTTCCATCATCATTCTTTTTCCATCCTTCAAACACTCTTCTGAAAAAGCGTTTGAGACTCCTTGATATACGCTCCCTTCACCCCACCTAGATACCCATTGGAAGCTCATTCATGTACAGCCTGCAGTAGTTACTACAGCGCAGAACCACTCCCCATTTCTCCTCTATCTCTGGAACCTTACAGGATGTCTCCACAGCCCCCCCCCCTCCCTCCCTCCTCATGACTATATAATGCCTCAGATTACCAGCATTGCATCACACATCCTTGGAGTGTACCCGTCGCAACACGAGCCAGACCTTCCTCATCATCCCCTGTTTCGTAGTACCTCCTTCCCCATCACTCCACAAAACAAAGGCATACATATCATCACCAGAACACCCCATGAGCTGTCCCCATAGCCCTGACCTTCCACCCATAAGATATTCCCATAGACATCCCCATCAGTTCCCTCCTTCATCCCCATCTCGAGCACCTCCCAGGACCCATCACGTCTGCTCTCCTCCACCCCACACACACCGCTCCCCATCACCCCCATCAGCCAGACATGCGTGACATCCCCATCCCTCCTCATGACTCCATGTTTTAGACTTCCGGTATTGATTTTACAATTTTCAGCTTCCGGTTGGAGCAGACTAAGCCGGACGCCACCCGCCAGATATGGTTCTGTGCGATTGCAGAAATTACTCCCAGGGTGTCTCTCGCCAGCGGGGGGTGGTGGTGTCGTGGAGGGCTTGTCTGTCAGTCGTTCGTGCTGGGATGTCGTTCAGGGCTTCCATGTTCTCCGTCGTGCCGGGTTTTCTCTTAAGAGCGTGATTTATAGCTATCGTTCTATGGAGTCGTTTAGTGCTTGCATGTTGTCAGTCGTTCAGAAAGGTCGTTCGAGGCATGCATTGTGGCTGCCGTTCTCAGGCTGTAGTGCAGGACGGGTATTCTCGCCCGTACATTCGTCCGCTCGATCGTCCATCTATTCGTCCATCCGTTACGCCGGACGAACCAGTCTCTTTGCATCTGTAGTTAGAAAGCAACTTGTTAATCATTTTTTTTAAAAGAAATAGAAGATGGTGTTTCTTTCTGGGCTTTCGTCAGATATCATCGTATTGTTAAAAAAGAAAAAGAACAAATTTTTACGTCACATACTTATACTACTGCAGACGGTGAAGTGTATTTCAACCATTTGAGCAAGACGGTACGGTCCTTGAGCTCGACGGTACGGTCCTTCAACACTACAGTACGGTCCTTGAACACTACGGTACGAGCCTTGGATATGATGGCTCGGTTTTTGACCAGGAGTGGAGAGCGACGAAGTAGATGAGTAAAAGGGGAAGATGAAAAGGTGAGGGAGACAAGTAAGAGAAAGAGAGAGAGAGAGAGAGAGAGAGAGAGAGAGAGAGAGAGAGAGGCTTGAGCAGAGAATATAAAACCCTCGAGTATCACTGTACTACACTGTTATAATCCCATATACCCGTCTAATCCTCTCGGAGAGCTTTGACATATCCCGGTATACTACTGACATATCCCGTACACCCTCCTAATCTCCTACGATAATTTACTCATTTCCACAAGGAACTGTCGGTGGTTTAGTGGCTGACTAGAGCGCCTTATCTCACCAGGAAATTAAATTTCTGAAGTCTTTGCGGAAACAGATATCTTTACCTTAAATAAACAAAAAAGAAAAAATATAATATTTTGGTCGCCATTGCTGCCAATACTGCGCAACGATGGAAATCCCGTCTTTGTAGCAAATAAAATGGTTAATTCATATCTAGCCTCTGCCTGATGCAAAGAGAGCAGTTGATATCTAGGCCGTCTCCACACAAATTGAGTAAGATATCAATAATTAAGTTATCTTTGTTGCAAATGAAATAGTTGATGTGATTCCTAAGTTGCTTTTGAACCAAATTAAGTAGTTAATTAGTAGCTAAACAGCAAATAAAGGAGTCATTTCATATGTAAACTGTCTCTGTCACAAATAAAGCAGATAGTTGCTACCTATGCTTTCTTTGTCAGGAATAAAGTAGATAATCCGTACCTAAGTTGTCTTTGCTGCAAATAGGATTAATGATATGATACCTAAGGTGTCTCAGTTGCAAATAAATCACTGCTACCTAACTTGTCTTTGTCGCAAAAAGTAACTGATTGCTGCCTAGGTATATTGGTTTTAGATTACATGGATGATGTGGAGCCTTAGCTGGTGAGCAGGATTATACCGAAGAACCATTACATTCATAACGCACAATCCCAGAGTCACCATTTTTTTTTAAATAGTAATCCTAAAAGCACGTTTGATATGCCAGGAACGTGTTGCACGTGTTGTCCTTGTAACTTTATTTTCCTCATCGTAAGGATTAGTAGGAGTAAATATATATATCATAAAGCTACCACCGCCACCATCACCAACATCTCTATACATCAACCATCAACACCATTACTACCACCACTGCCACCACCATCAGCATCATCTCTACGACCACCGCCATTACCATCACCACCCAAAATTCTACACCTTCCTTGTGGAGGAGACCCTCTCGTGTTGTACCCCAGGACGTTCATCCTTCATCCTTCCCTACCCCAGGAAGTATCCCCACCTCCAGTCAACCATCCCTGACCCCCTGGTCCCCCTGGTTCTTCCTTCTTTCTCTACCCAGTAAAACACCCAGCGTCTCCTCCTGCCTTTTCACCTCATCGTTATGACTCATCCTTTTTGTCTCTCACAGAACCCATCTTGAATCCACCTTCCTAACCCCAGAGAGCATCACTACCCCACCATCCTAGCCCTAGAGAGCATCACCAACCAACCTTTCTAACCCCAACGATCATCAGCACCGCACTTCCCTAACCCCAGAGACTCCAGCAAGGCTCCTGGGGGTGTGGTGTGGACCAGAGGAAGACAGTAAAGAAGTAGGTGTTCTGGCTCTTGCGTCTCTGGTTCCGCTAACACCCTCTTCTTAGGGATGGTTCGGGGGCTTCTGAGAATGTGGGTTACTGGGCCTTTTTGCTGGCCTCATGCCTCGCTGGTTGCCTTCTTACACACTTAAGAACTGGGCCAGCCTCTGTACGCACTCAGGAACTAGACTAATCTATCCACGTGCTCACTGAAGAACTTGGCTTAAGTCTCCTCTGTATTAAGTGACAGCGTTACCACAAGATGTCATGATTTTCTTTTCGTTGTGTTATCTGCGACCAGACTTTAATTAGTTTCCCCTGTCTGTATAATTAAGATAATCACTTATACTGCCTTGTATCCTCAGTGTATAGTCTTTTACTCCCCTCCTCTGCCGCCTTCCACCTTTGTTTTATATTGATAATGTATTAGTGTCTACAAGATGACGGACAACAATTAATACATTACACCAGTGAAACAGGTTTCTTTCCCATGGGTGTGTTAATGAAACAAACCTTGAAACTCGATCATACATATACGGCCTGGTCTACCATTAACTGTCCCATGAAATGGAACCAAGTCTCCCATAAAATGAAACTAAGTTTCCCCATAAAACGAAACTTGTCTTCCCATCTCCAGTTCCCTGATGCAGGGCCCGGCACGGAGCTGCGTCCCCCAGTGAAGTGATAGTCGTTTCCTCGAACATATGTCGTTGACATAATCACGGGGTCGCCACGACTCACTAACCCCTTCAGCCGTGTCACTGGATCCCCCCAACCCCCAGCCTTCCTCCCCCCAACCCCATGTCCACCCTACCTCTCCACCCACCCTCCTCCATCGCCTCCAACATGTAGGAGTATTGGAGGCGGAGTCTGACTTGCAAAGAGAAATGGAGAGTTTGGTGTACTTTATTTTTTATTTTTTCCTTTTTTTCGCGAGGGAATAGATCGTGTCTGCCGTTGTTTAGGTGTGAGTTGAAGTTACTGAATGTGTGTGAGGGATAGAGAAAGAGAGAGAGAGAGAGAGAGAGAGAGAGAGAGAGAGAGAGAGAGAGAGAGAGAGAGAAGAGAGACCCTCTCCCACCGGATATACGACAGACG
>JAYMFT010006892.1:0-17084 GCA_038088735.1 Panulirus argus
CTCTCTCTCTCTCTCTCTCTCTCTCTCTCTCTCTCTCTCTCTCTCTCTCTCTCTCTCACACACACACACACACAATTTCCACATTTTCCCGTTTTATTTTCAACTGTTTTGTCGGTGTCAAAGACAACAACAATTTTATCGCTTACACATCGGGACAATAAAATTGCTTCGGTTCAAATTCTCATTCTCAAATTGACGGTCTCATATCTTCGCACGTTGCAGGGAACATTTCAACTAGCTACTCGCATATTAAAGAGAACCTCTCTCTCTCTCTCTCTCTCTCTTTCGTGCCCTGGAAAACAGCTACAACGTCAAGTGTCAGAGATGAAAAAATATATGAACAATATTCCCATCAATCTCGTATTCATAAATTCTGTCTTTGTATTTGCAGTTGATGTTTTAGAACACAATATTTTTTCTGTGTTGGTCACTCTCACGTCCTCGTGATTGAAATGATTAAGACTGGTGTGTTCTCGTTTTCGAGCCACTCGCTCTACTTGTGAAAACATCAATGTAGGAATTGTCGGAATTCTAATCATAAGAAAAATGAATAACACACCATGAAATATATCTAAATACAAAATAAAATTGCAATGCATTTTCTGGAAACACTTTTTCAGTAAAGAGAGCAATGGTTTTTTGAAGAGAGAAAATTCATACCACTCACGTCCACAGGCAACCAATAATACAGAATTAACATCAATCGAAGTATTGATAAATCAATGGCCAATAAACAAAATAGAAGAAAGAACATATGTATAAGAATTTTCATTTCGAAATATCTTTAAATGAATATATTCCAGAATGATATCAAAACCAGAAGATTAACACGTCTAAGATTTCTTTTTATATTAAGACACTTTTATCACCGTCTTAAAGCCCTCCAGTGAAGGAAAAGAAAATATGGTTTGCAACGAAAAAAAATAGTTTTTAAGATCCGCATCTACGGGTCGAGAGGAGAGGCGAAACAAAACGTTTACATCTCATGGGAAACGTTTCCGAGGAATAAATTGCTTCAAAATTCCTCCATTTCCTGCCCTCAATAACGCCAGACTAGATATTTCCATCTGAGACAATCAGCAAAAATTGGTCTTATAGCAGAGCCTGTCTCCTCTCCTGTTCCATCTTTTTCTTAGTCGTATCGTGTAATGAAAAGGGAAAACAATGAAGAAAGAGAGAAAGAGAGAGCGAGCGAGAGAGAGAGAGAGAGAGAGAGAGAGAGAGAGAGAGAGAGAGAGAGAGAGAGAGAAGCTAATCCCATAGAGATCAGATTACTAAACCTCTCTGGACCCTCCCAGACATTCGGTAATCCTTGACAACTTCAGCTGAAGTTTCAACAACAGATTATTTGTAGACATCCTCATCTTGAGCACTCTCTTCATAGGAATTAATTACTCCCTCATAATACGAATAAGATAAGGCATGCTTATACAAATACTGAATTTCTGGATCTCTTATTCCCAGTAATACAGGTCTGGTTACAACGCAAATCCTTAGAAACTGCCTTAGAATACAGATGATTAAGTTCTGATGTCTTTAGAAATATTGATGTTTGAGAAATTTTAGTAGGGGATCTGCACAGAATTTGCTCCTGGAGGTCACTGGTTCAGTAAACAATGACGACATATTTCTCGAGGCAGATTTTTTTGTCTTGAGGTAGAACTGTTAAACTGACAGAACTGAGAGAAGATAGTTAATCATCGACAGCATTTCACTCACGAGCTTTGGTATAGCCTCAAGCAATCCTTTGAGATCTCACCTGCGTTTGCAGACCTGTCAGTGGAACAGTTTAAAACCAAACTCTTACATAAAGTTGAATAAGATAACTCTGTTCTCCTCGGGTGTGTTGATGATATCCTGTTTCTGGCCATCTCGTATAGATGCTAAGACTGTGTTCAATCGCCCTGTTCAATCGTACCCTTGTGTCCAAGGGTTGTACCACCGTGCCCAAGGATCGTACCGTTGTACCGTCGTGTTCCAGGGTCGTGCTGTCTTGCTCTCGGGCCTTATAGCCGGGCTCAAGGATCATTATGAATAAGGAGTTAAAGAAACTTTGATATGACTGCGTATCGCACACAGAGCTTACCATAGCGAAGGCTGGGAAGGGAATAAGGGTCACTGAAATGACTCGGGCCCTGGCAAGGTCTCACGAATCCCATAGCAACATTACTATAGCCAATTTCCTATTGCCACTGCCTTCCGACCCCTTCATTGACCCACGGTGTGAGTATACCGCTGTGTGGAGTGCCACACCAACGTTATAGTGAAATCTAGCCTGAGTGTACTTGCGAATCATCGTGCCCGCTGCGCCAGGAGTAATCGTCAAGGAACAACGGGGAAAAAAAAAGAATGATGATTACATAAGAATAATGGTATGCAAATTACCCTTTCCACTCGCTACATTTTACACTTATTATTCACGGCAGAAACGTTATGATAATAGGGACTTGATTAGGCACTCTTGTTTAAATTGTTTTGTACTGAAATTATCAAGTAATTATTTTCAGTGGTTTATTTACATTTTAAAGAATGTTTGACATTGATTTCTTTTTAAGTAAGTTTGATATCGATTAAGAAGATGAGTTGGTGCCTTGCATAATTTCGTCTTTTCCTTCTAAGTTGGGTTTACTTTGTATTTTTCTTCTATGTATTTTATTCTTTTAGCAGTTCTATATGTCAGTGCAGTCTCTCTCTCTCTCTCTCTCTCTCTCTCTCTCTCTCTCTCTCTCTCTCTCTCCCTCTCTCTCTCCCTCTCTGGTAGAAGTGGCAAAGGAAGCAGAGAAATTTAGGGCAAACATCTGTTAACTTTGTATTCAACTAAGCTTGAAGCGAAGTTTTTTATCAATCGTATTGATGGTATTTCTTCAGCTGCTGTGATCTAGAGATAATTCCTTATGTTAACAGTAGCGTGAAGAAAGACCGCCGTGGGCTCATTTGAAGCAAAATGTATGTCGGAAATCAGACAAATTCAAATGAAATCTAGTCTTGAATGACAGCTCAGATCGTGATTACTAGCGACTTTGACAGTTGTGAATATTGTACATGTATTAAATCATACGTTAAGCAATCCTCCCTTTTGTGAGCTAAATCAATTCAAGTCGTCTGGTCGGCTCTCATATCATTTGTTTCTCAGTTTGGAAATCCTCTCGGTATTTCGCCGTTGTACTCTCTCATTTCTTCTTATTTTTTTCTTTTTTTACAAGAAAATTGACAAAAGGTGAACACAACTTTTAACGTGTGGACGTACCAGTGAAAATGTAAAGAGTAAGGATTAGTCTCTCAGCCTTGAACTCGAACTCTCTACCCACGAAGCCTCAAACTCTGTTCACCTTTTATAGTACCGATCACCTCTGTCTTTTTTCTTCATTTCCCTTCTGCACCTCAACAGAAATTATGCTGTAGATTGTTTCCTCGTTTTCGCTGACATTGCTTAAAGATTTGCAATTATGGATAATGAAATCCTTTGCCACCTGAAAGCCCAGTCCTCCAGTTTCTCTGCATCAGCTTGCAGTTGTAGATGCTCGATTTCTGTTGCAGTCTTATGTACCAGCTTAGTACAGTCTGACAATCTTAATATATTACAACGCAGCGCATTATCAGTCATTAAAATGTAAGAGAAAGCGAACCAGTCCCAAGACTGATTCATGTGGCACACCACTTGTTACGTCTAACCATAATAAGGATTGAACGTTCATCAATGCTCTTTCTTTATGACCAGTCGACCAGTTAGTTCTCTAGCTACCGAAGTACATCATAATCTGTACAATGTAACATAACCTTTGCTGATAATCTTTGACGCAGGACTTTATCCAGTGCTTTTTGAAGACTTAGATAGGTAATAGATAACATTTTTTTCATCAGACAAGTTGATTGTATCACATAAGTTATAAAGCAGATTTACTAGAATGAACGATTTCGCCGAAAACCATCCTTGGAATTACCAATTAAGAGGTGATCTATAAGAAATTTACAATCTTGTCTCGCATGATGGTTTACATAAGTTTACCAAATACAGACGTTAAGCTAACTAGGCTATGACTTCCGAGCAGGGTTCAGTGAGCTGATAAGGCTTCAAGACTAGTAATCTTGTGCCAAGCGTTCTAGGAAGAACCAATCTCCCCTTCCTAGGGCCAGATTGGTGGATACTGGTAAGAGGTTTCATGGTATTATCTCGAGAAAGTCCAAGGAAAAGACATTCATCTTACGAGAGGGGAACCAGTAATGTAGACAAAGGCAGATCAGAGGGATATTTAAGCTGGGTACAGCTTTCATCAGTAAGCACTTAAAGAGACCCATAAAAAGCACGATACACCAGGATTAATGTCCAGATACGACGCAGATCCCTGTGCTTTGTGTAGAACGCTGGACATTAGAATTTAAGTTGCGCCACACTGTAAGGAGAAGGAAAATGTGTTTTCTATCGATCTACGGAACCACTTTGATAACAATAAAGACTCTCTGGCCGGGAGGACCTCCATAAAGGGGAGGTCCGCCCTGGCAAAAATTGTAGACGAGAACATTGGGCATGCGTGGTGGTATCAAAAATATCCGAAACTAGTTCCATAGCACGCCAACAAATGACAGTACGGCGATGTGCATGCTGTGACGGTTAGGCGTAACCGTCATCAATCAGTCTGCCGAGTGGAGTCATCCTGTGAACATAGTGTGTTGTTTTATGGGATATGTGGTGTTGAGATACGCTAGTTAGGCAACCCAGTACTGGAGAAAAGCCTAAGGTGTTAAGGGGTCAGAGAAGATGCTCTCGCCCAGTAGACGCATAGGTCTCTGGCCTAGATATAGAAATCGGAGGCAGAGCTATACCTGAGACAGACTGCCAAATAATTCACAGATGTTGCAAGTTGCTGAAGTTGTGAGACAAGTGGAAAATGAAATTCAGCCTTAGCACATGAAAAACCATGCACTTTGATCATAAGGATACTAAATGTCCTTATAAAATGTTCACAATCCGCTTTCAAAAGTAAAAAAAAAAAAAAAGATAATCATAGAATAGCTATCATAAACAGTCTTAAGTACACACTGTAGTGCATCACAGCAGGCAGTAAGGCCAATAAGGATTAATAGATAAAAGCATCGACCACAAAACACCAGAAACAATCCTACGCTTTACAACGGGCAAGCCTGACCACCTCCTTGATATGAAGTCATCAGAGTACAAAGAAAACGAAGGAAGACTTGAGCGAATACAAAAACGGGCTACAAAGATAATTCCAGTCCTGAGAAATCTACCATATGAAAAGAAGGAAAGAAGATTGATAGCCCTTTTTAGGAAAAGTACTCTGCGTGGGCGTTCGAAAAATAAAAAATCCAATTTCTTATCAAATTTGGCGCCATAAATCATTAAAGCATTTTTGAATTACAACGCAAGAAAGATAACTGAACGCACGAAATATAAACTGAAACCCAAGGATGTAATACACGCGTGAGGAAAAGCTTCTTTTGAAGTAGAATTGTCGAACACTGTAACAGAGAGAAGGAAAAGACTGTAAGCACCTTTCAAAAAATAGCTGGACAAACATTTTCTCGTTCTGGATTTCTAGTGCATGAAAAGCAAAGCAATACACACACACACATACACACACACACACAGACACACGTACACACACACACACACACAGAAACACACACACACACACACACACACACACACACACACACACACACACACACTTTTGATGAATGACTCTACCTAAACCCATGTCAGAGCGTACCACAGTACAGAAGAGTGTAGTACACTGACGTATAGTGTAGCGTGGTGTAGTGAAATAATGAAGTCAGTAACAAATATACATATTCCATTTCATTCCACTCTGTAAACCTCCATGTTTGCTCTACATCCGGAGAAAATGGTTTCTCGTGCATTCTTTGTGCTGTCGGCTGTTATTCATGGAAGGGAACAAGGTGGCGAAAGAAAGAAATCATTTCTACATTTTCATATTCCATAGTTGTCTTGAATGGACCTCCGTGGTGTAGCGGTTGGCGTTCCTAACCATGACGCATTCAAGGTTCGAATCCTCGTAACGGTGATCTGTCTACAGTCAACCTTGCTGTTCATCTAGCCCAGGGGTTGGTCGATGAAATGGGTACCTGTCTTAGGCTAGGATATACATGTATACACTTATATAGCGTTAATGAGATGGCCTCGATCAGAGCTTCAGTTACCCACGTCTCAGTTAACACAAAGAAAAATAGGGTAACTCTAATCTAGAGATAAATCAACAGATAACTAAGTAACAGACGAAGAGGCATTCTTCTATCTGTTTATCCTCTCTCTCTCTCTCTCTCTCTCTCTCTCTTTCTCTTTCTCTCTCTCTCTCTCTCTCTCTCTCTCTCTCCTGAAGTTTCAATATACTCGGTAAGAGAGTGTATTAAACCTCAAACTGTATTTTCGCAGAATACTTTGAATCGGGTTCCTGGAAGCGGGTTCTGCAGAGCGAATTAGCACACGAAGAGCGTGAACGTTTTTGACAGGTTAGTGAGATCGAGTGGTGCACAATGGCGACAATGTAACGAACGTCTAATTGTTGCACTTCAAATACACTCTGGTAACAACTGTGGCTCTAGTCAAGGAGCACACTACGCTGGCGGTATGGTAACGCTGTGGCTGAACGTTCAAACAAGGATTGGCAAAAGAGCCGTTTCCAGGAACCTATTTGCTCGTGGCAAAGACTCTTTGTCGCTTTGCACAAACACTCGTCATGCATTGTGGCATAGACGTTTGTCGACCGTGGTGTTTATGGGCATAGAAGATGGTGTTAGTGGTTGTGATTACGATGGTGACGCTGTGTTCGGGTCGAGTTGATAATGGAGGTGATAGTGATAGTGAACATGATAGGGAGGAGAGATAGTGGTGTTAGTTTGTGGTGTTTCTGATGGTGATGGTGGCAGTGGTGATAAAATGGTGATGATGGTGATGTATCCGATAATGGCGTAAGAGATGATTATGACAGTGATAGTGTTGGTGATAGTGAGGGTGATGATGATGGTGGCTATGGTGGAAATATTTCGTACTGAAATAAAAGTTTTTCTTTATATTTCTAATGTGTCTTCCACATATCTGTGCTCTGTAAAATTAGGTATCAATTTTTTATCCTTAATTGTTCAATATCTGCACAATGCATTAACAGACCGAAGAAAAGAGAGCATAATTTTTTTTTGGAAAACAGTAAATATATTCCGAAATAATAGCAGAATGGGAGAGAACATATAATTAGAGGCTTCTGTTCGAAAAAAAAAAAATCAATAAACGTAGAATTAGACCAAAACGAATTTGTAGTTGATTCTCATTACTCCGGGCGAAGATTAAGTTACACAAATGAAGCTGTAGATATGACAGTCACGGAGAGCCCGTGTATAAGAGCGAAGACCTTCAGTCTAGAACAGGGAACCTCCAGGACCTTCACGAAGAATTTCGCATCAACGTGATCACAAAAAACCTATCGACTAAAAATTCTGCAAATCTGAAAAGTTTGAAAATTAGAGCGAACACGATGATACAGAAATGTTTACCCAGACGAGACAGACTATATATGTATCTATGAAAAGGCGCAGTTATATTTACAGTGCCACTGAAAATCCAAATACCGTTTGGGAAACACAACTTACCCAGCCTGAAATTACATCCTGGGGTTGCAATTTCCAGCATGGCACTCATTGGGTCATTCTTTTTCAATGGCACCGTAAATGCTAATAACTATCGCGAAATATGTTACGCACTTGTGTGTGACGCCACAGTTGCGGCAGCGTGATGATTACAGTGACGTAATCATTATGTAAGATGGAGGCAACGACTCCACATTATGGAACAATCGTATAAGAATCTTTATGATACCTTTTTCCAGGTGAAAGCTTTTGAATGCGTGAGGAAAACTGAATGAGCGGAACCATAGCCAGATTAAGCTTTCATGGATTTACTTTGCGTTGTACTATGAGCCGGAATTTACGTACGCTACGCTTTAAACTTTAAACATTTTGAAGTATTTAGAGCTTGGATCCATTGGTGAACTGCAGCACATTACCCGACAAAGTCTGTGCGAAAGGGGTTTCGAATCCAAAGTCCAGCTTATCTAATGCCTTTGTTGCATATATACGATTTTCTTTTTTTTGTGTGTACTTGTTCCACGTTTCCCGCGTTAGCATCAGGAACAGTCGAAAAAAAAAAGGCTTCTTTTGCTCACATCTATTATCTAGTTATGTATGGTATGTATATATAATAATAAAGATGATAATAACAATAATGATTATAATGATAATAATGATACTAATAATGAAAATACCAATGATGATAATATTAACAATGATATTGATAATGATTGCGATGATAATGATAGTGACGCACGTATGTGTGTGTGTGTGTGTGTTTTATCTGACCCCACTTGTTTAAGGTCTCATCGACACTGAAAAGTCACCTCTGGCGAGGCCGTATATTCATCAGTTGGCGAATAACAGAGACAGACCAGTCTCGTCAGGGAACTCTTTTGCTGTAAGGGAGTCCACTCAGCCCCTGCGACTGAGCGTGGCGCACTCCGCCTCTCCTGGGTCACTTCTCGAAACCCGCTTACGTCATCATACAACAACAGCGTGTTCCCTATCCTTGCTGGTGCTTCACCACATGTCATATTTCGCAAGGTATCCTTCACCTCCCCTGATTTTAGTATTCTGTTCGTCGTCACATGTTGCCCTCTGACAGCAAGGATTCAAACCTCGTACCATATGCTTGGCAGCTGGGTACGCTGACCATTCGGCTATGCTGCCCATTATGTGTTCTATGAGCAGTGTGCGTTCATATGCACTATGTTTGTGATGATTTACTTCCACGTTATGACAATAAGTTCAGTGAATTGTTGACTACTGGGTAATGTGAGCCTGATAGGATTTGACCAGCCTGGACCCCGTTGCTCATGGACGTGAGACGAAGGGTATTCGATTACTGGTAATCGAATAGTTGTTTCTCTGTTATGGGCAGCATAGCCAAGCGGTCATCGTACCCAGCTACCACGCAAATGGTACGAGGTTCGAATCCTTACTGTTGGAGAGCATTATGTGTTCTATGAAAGTGTGCGTTCATATGTACTATATCTTTGAGTGCATATATATATATATATATATATATATATACATATATATAGTATATATGTTATATCTCTGTCGTTTTTTTTAGGCGAGTTATGCCTCAAACAAATGTTTACCCTCCTGTTCTTCTGTGTCTCAGATATTAGGCACATCCCCACCGTTTTATTTTTCTTTACCTCATATGAATTGTTCTCCTCCAAAGCTCTTTGCCTCAGACAAATCATATCCTTTGGAGTGTTGTTCTATATCTCGGAGTTCTGTCACTTCCCTATCGGTCTGTACCTCAGGCACGCAACACCTAACAGATCTATGCCGCAGAGGTCTGTGATCAGTCATGTGGTTCTTCCCTAAAATTTCTTTTCCTTGAATATGTGGTACATCCCCAATGATTTATGTCTCATATATTAAACCTTTCTCACATCTGTTGTCTCACATAACTCATCTTAAAGCTTTATTCATTTTACACATGAAAATCTATATCAAACCAACGGCAAACTGTATTTCTGTGTGATGCTTAGTATATCATGCAAAAGACATTCGTATTACATCTAGAAATAGAAGAAAATTATGGATAATCAGTAATGATAACAATAATTCAAAATGTAATTCAGGACAGGATCATTCTTACTTGAGAAGGGAATCACGCCAAAACCCAATCATTTTATGACAGAAACTTTAATTGATTTCATACATCAATACGCATTTTACAAAGACCAAGAGAAAAAAAAAATCGTTTTTGCAATGGATTACACAAGCTTCCTCGATTTCAGTTATGTAAACATGAATATACTTACTTGAAATCTATGTAGAAATATATATGTTCCGAATACTGGGAAGCAGAGTTATAGATATACGCTTAGTAGGAGTATTATTCACTGATGATTTCATGCATGATGTGTACTGTAGCAGCTGTGTCCCATAAAGGAGAGAGGGAAAAGGGTTTCTTTAATACGAGAGTAGCCCGCTGGAACGTTTCGTGCGACGTGAGAAGGTATGAGGACATTTCATCTGAGAATAAGAATTTCGAACGAAGGAATTTTTATCGTAACTGCAAGAGAAAATATGTTTGCACTTACAAAGGGCTTTTGCCTTATGGCAGGGGGTAAAACTAGACAGACAGACTGACAGAGAGATATAGGTGCAAGGATTGAAGGAATCTGCTATATGATTGAAACAAATGTGTAGGAAATTAACATTTTAAGTTCTGCCGTCAGGAAGGATAAATAAAGCACTGGAAATAAAAATCAGAAAAAAAGGAAATATGTCCCATTATCTTAGGTTTGTACCTAAGGTGGATAGGATCCAGGTAAATAGGTTTCCATAACAGTCCGATCCTCTATCATGGTCTATTAAGTTTCCCTGGGTTCCACTTTTACACATAGCCACTGATAATCTGAATTTGTATTCTTGCTTTAAGGCAGCGATGTACTGGGCATTTCTGTTTCAGGTTTATAGACCGTCTGATACCCCTGGGCACAGTCGAAGAGTTCTCACCACACTCAAACAAAACAGAAACTACTTTTGATACTTTGAAACTCCTTGAAACTCTTTTGATGCTTAGAATAGTGAAGGTCGAGACTAGAACGGGTGAGGGGTGCCTTAGACGAGTAACGACATCTACTTAACTTTATACAAAACTAATCATCAAGATTGTTAACCAATCGAAAATATTCACATGATAATCGACTTCGCAGATTAGTCTCCAGCGCTCACCTTGCAATCATCACCGACAGCGTCATACATAATCACTGTCAATCTTATCAACACTGACAGTGCAATGTTGATAACAGCGCCATCATCCTCATGTTATATGCACTGTCTTCCGTAACATCATCGCCACACTAACTCTCTCTCTCTCTCTCTCTCTCTCTCTCTCTCTCTCTCTCTCTCTCTCTCTCTCTCTCTCTCTCACCCTATCCCATTCTCTCGCCCATCCCGTGCCATAAACAGCTGGTTACGTTCTATAAAAACAAAACAGCCGGCCGTTTCATCAAGGAGCGCTACAGCGGAGAGCTCTTCTGGCTGACTGTGTTACTCCGAGGTACACACACACACACACACACTCTACCACTCCTTAGAGCTTATGGCTTGGTGTCTATGGTCGCTTGCTCCTCAACGCTCACACTCTATAGATCCCCAGCAGTAAACCTCGGTGTACATACTGTTTAAACTTAACAACATTCCGCTCTGATGGTTTAAACTTTGTGATGTTTTCTTCTTAACTTTAGGGTTTTTATGATTCATGGTTTTGACGTCCAAAATATGGGAATTTCTGTCCCTTAGCCCTAGTTTATTCGTACTGGAATCCAGTGACTCGCAAAATATATTCAAGCGTTTGTCATAATGACGTACTATTATGACTCTGTAGGTGTTTACCAACCCTTATACCTGTAGGAGAGTCTTGGGAAATAATAGGAGATGAACTCCTTTTTATCACATTCTTAGAGGCACACTGTAACACACACATGTACAGTAAATCATATGAACAAACACACGAACAACACACACACACACACACACACACACACACACACACACACACACACACACACACACGATACTTTTGAAGTTACCAGAATACTCGGAGACTGTCCGCTGACCTTGCTAAGTCTTCTTTCGGTTGTATTCAGTAATTAATGACAGAACTGGAGACAGCGAGGGTCATGGGTTTGTAAGAAGTTGGCTAGGCCCGCCCCGGGGTCCCCCTTATGGTCCTCCCTGGAGTCACTGATGGCCAAGTCTTGGAGGTCACTGATGGCTCGCCCTAGGGTCACTACAACAGACGTTACTGACCCGATATTTTCTCAACAGTTATCAGAGCCATGGACTCTGTGTCTAGGAGAGGAGGATGGTCTACATGTAGTAGGAGCCTCACGGCTGCCAGACACAGCCATGGAAACTGGCATACTCTCCCATACCGGCACTCTCCTCACGGATACGACTTCCAGAAGAAATTAGAACGAAGGAAGAACTTCGATGACTTAAATGTGATCCTGAATCTTCTGCCGTAGGTTCGACACTATTGCTGTTGAAGGTGATCATAAATTTTCTTTGCAACTGCAGAGGGGATGAAAACGGAAGAGTATATTAGGGTGGATCTCTGATGCAATTGAAGGGACGCTGTGTGCATTCCTGCAACACGAGGTGGTAGATTAACCTGACGTATAGCTGTGTTTCATTCGTGATGATGACAGTTATGCCCCGACAAACTCACGTTACATAGTCATTCATCAACTTTATCATCTGTTTGTTATCATCATTTACATCGTTATTAGCGACGCCAGTATTTCCCCAAAGCCGGCATCATCGTCAACACCATCATCTACGTCACCAACAGTGTCAATTACATCCTCATCTTTGCCATCTCCACCATTTCCACCATCTCCACCCTAACTATCACCAACTATCATGAACGCCACCATAGCATTCAACAACATTGCCATCACTATCACCAATACCCATTCTTGCCATGATTACCGCAACATCATTACCATTACGACCTCTACTTCCACCACCACCATACTATCACCATACTCACTAGCAACCCTCCCTCATCGCCATTATCACCGTCATCTACTTACGTCACCACCACAACTCCACCACTTACGTTACCAACTCCAACACAATGTCCACCGCGTCTCCAACATACTCACTTCCACCACTCATCACCTCCAGCATCATGACTGCTATTCACCCCAACACTATCGTACCACAGTCATATTCACAACACGATTACCATTTTCACTATAGCTACCACATTACCGTGACACTATCACCAACACTGTCACCATCGAAACACATCACCATCACCACCATCATCTCCACCATCAGATTTGATATCTCCAACACCATCACTGTCACTGCCATCCCCAACACACGGCGGCACCATCATAAAACCCACCAACGCCATCTTCCGTTGCGGTAATCACTATATGATTATCACAGACCCACTACAGAAGGCCGTACGAAAAGCGCTCCCTACGGTTTTTACGCCCAGACGGCAAAGAGACTTTGCGACGAGGGAGTGGCTCGCCGGAGGAGGTTCTGTCGTGAACGCCTGTGATATGAAGTCAGCCAGCGGTACCTGGATTCATTCGATACACAGTAATCAGGCGTCAGAATGGGTGCCAGATTACATCGGCGGTACAAATCTCCATTATGGTTAAACTGTCTCCACGCTATTTCTCTTCAGAATTATTCGCGGTATAGAACTCACTAACAAGGTGCTGACGAGAACGCTGTTTCCCAGTTGAAGGTGATATGAGAAAATAGAACCCGAAGTATGATTATTTGTTACTATTCTTTTCATTGCGACGGCGGAGCTTCAATCTTCGAGGTGATTCACGGAGACCGCAAAGGACCATAAAATGCAGAGAGAGAGAGAGAGAGAGAGAGAGAGAGAGAGAGAGAGAGAGAGAGAGAGACAGACACGCTGACAAATGGAAAAATTATAAAATGCAGAGAGAAAGAAACAGACCTTCCATCGCAACACATACGATAAAAATCAAATCGTATTTTCAATCGATGCAAAATTTTCACTCGGGGGAGAATTAATAACAAACATCCTTGAAAATTTACAGAACAAATTCAGTCAATTTTACGATTAATTTCAGGAAAAAAACATCAATTAAGAATCGCCCAATGAAGCCTCTATTACCGTGAAGTTCTTCGGTGAATGATAATTCAAAACAACGATGACTGCAGATGGTAATTTGCATTACATCATTTATATGTAATCAGTAAATATTTCACATTGTTCCTGAAAAAAATACTTTTGACAGAGAATGATGGTTCGTAGGTACATACTGTCACAAGGCTAGATATCCGTGTAAAATAGGCGTGGCGCTCTGTATTACAGTACATAGAAACCATATATCTGATGAACGGATGAAGTAAGGCTGGTGTTACATGATTCTTTACGGCAGGATCAAGTTAAGGATATGCAGTTACATTTAGGAAAAATCATGGATTTCAAACCATCTGAGCAGAATTTTGCCAAGTCCAAACAACATATACACTGAGGGTATCTATAGAATGCGAGTGTCAAGTAGCATGAGATCATAGAGCCCAAGCAACGAGACGAGCTCTACGAGGTCATGTTAGAGTGGGCGTTGTACCAAGGAGTAACAGAGCCAACCAGAGGCGCACTCTTTCTGCTGTAGCGCTCCTTGATGAAATGGCCGGCTGTTTTGCTTTTTTTATGGGACGTAACCAGCTGTTTATGGCACGAGATGGGCGAGTGGAGAGAAAGAGAGAGGGAGGGAGAGAGAGAGAGAGAGAGAGCGTGAGAGAGAGAGAGAGAGAGAGAGAGAGAGAGAGAGAGAGAGAGACACACACACACACTAGTGTGGTGATAGAGACACAGAAGACAATGTACTACCACAAGACACTGGTAAGTACGATGTGATGATAATGTCGGTAGTGGCTACAGCACTCTCCCAGCCCTAGACCAGCTGATAATGTGGATATTTTTGTGAGAGAAGAATTTTTAGTGGGTTTGGCGATAAGGTTGTCAGCGATTTTGTGATGATGGGGGATAAGTTAGAAGTGATTATTCATAGGAAATATTTGTTCTATCATCGACTGATTATGTGAGTAATTTTGATCCTAGTTTATTGAAGGTACTAAGCATAAAATCCATTCCCTCCTTGTCTTAAGACAGTCCATTCCCCCCCTAGTTTTACAAACGTATGGGGAACCTAACATTACCTGCAGTTTAGTCAAGCAATGTCCTCGTCCACTCGAAAGGTAACCTTTAAGTTGTGAAGTTGAAGAGATCAACAAAGACAGGTGAACAGTAGAAACTACAGTGAATAGCCAATATTATTTACGCTCCCTGTCATCCTCTGGGGCCCGAACTGGGAAAGTAGTACTTGATTGAGTTTGACCTTCTGAGGAGCAAATTATTTACCGACCGGGCTATGTTACCTGTCATGGATTTGTTCATCCTTATTTCTAGCTCTCTTAAGGCGATGAGACACAGATATCACTGATCCCAGTACCAAGGGTATGCAAGGGATGTACGGTACTATGGAAGGTGCACGCTATGTAATCTCAGCCACCTACACATCGAGGTATTACGTGATAAATCTTGTACACTGCAACGCAAGAACTAAATTACATAAAGGAATTGCAAACTTTTACAGTGTTGATGCGAAATGTATCTGTCTCCTGTTAATGCTACGAGACAAAACTTAAATCACTCGCAGTTGTTTGGAGAATTTCTCCAACTCTGCAAGTCGGGAAATGAAAAGATAATGATTGCTGAGCGACATTGTCTGTAGGGAGTACTTCCTCTGACTTGTGAGCCTCTGACTTTCCACCTCATTAATCTGAGACAAGAACAACCCATGTAGTAGCAATCATCTTTGATTCTACGTTGAATGTTAAAAAATATGAGCCTCGTTTTTATCCTTCCAGCTGATGAATAATCTCTAACGTCATCTCTTGAGGTCTGAAAATACTTTAACAACACTAGGAAATTAGTCTTTCGCAATAGGATTTACAGATAGCAAGATAAGTACCGGGATATTTTAAAAATCTTTTGTTGGCAATTGAAGTCCTAAACAAGACTATCTCGTTAACGTTATATATATATATATAAATTTATGTATGCATATACACGTTTGTATATATACAGCCAGATACCCAATTTGTCGACCAAGCTAGGTTGAGTGGGGACTGACTATCGTAACCAGGATTCGAACCGATGCCCTCGACCCTGGGCGGCCCTATATGAGCCATGGTCAAGAACGCTAACCGGTACAACACGGAGGTTCAAGATTTCAACCTGTTTATACAACAACCTAAATTTTTTCTTGATAGCGTTGAGAGATCTTTGACCACAATCGAAGGCACCACCAGGCCTGCAGTATATGCTGAACTGGTTAAAGACCACATTGACTTAACAATCTTTCAGCTATTGCTGGAGTTCCTGCCCTAAAACCATCATTTCAGACGAAGGGACCATCTTCAAAAACACAGCTAGGTTTTGTACTCATGTTTATGATTCCTTAGTTAAAACTCATTTCGCAAATCGTGAAACTAAATGGAGATATGCCCCGGTGTGAGCTTCTTGGATGAGTAGTGTATATGAAGGATTAAAAGAAGTTCCTCTTTCACAAAATTTTATTTAAGAGAAAATATCTCAGAAGACGAGCAGCCACCTGTGTTGGCCTATGTGAACATAAGGGGGAACAATCATCCTTTCTTGTATTCACAGGGTGATGTACGTACACGATCGTATTTCTCTTACTCTTTCTCTTCTAACTTAATCCATAGCAGAAAAGTAGACACACTGCCTACCAATGATGGAAGCGAGATAGAAGACCTAGATTACCTTGGTTTATGATAGACTTAACTATCGTCATGAAAACCTCGTCAAGTTTTGAAATATTGAGGAAAAGTATGGTGGAAGAAGTATCATCTCACCTCATCCAAAGGTAGGATGATTATGGAACCCAAGCACCCACTCAAAAGCATCCATTTCAAAACAGGCGACTTGATCATCAATGAAAATGTGAAGGCCTCACTTGCGCTCCCAAGCCATTAGGCCAAATCACTCCCATTCATTGTGATAAGGGCAAGAATTGTTAGACTACTACATGAAGTATTCTCAGAGGGAGATCAAAGTCTGAGAACTCTTGAAATACTGGAACCACTTGAGATTCAGCGTCCGCCTGAGAGTAAAGAGTGAAACCCCTCTGAGGTGGGGTATATGATTTCACTGGACCAAAACAACAAACGGTTGGAAATGCATGCACTGTGGGACGTGGACTTGTAAATGCAAATTCTTTTTCGTTTGTTATGCTAAACGAAAACCATTTACCTCAAAGTTATTCTCTATTTTTTTTTTCCTCTCATGTGAGGTATGTCCCTACAGGAGTGTGATGATCACTGTGTATTTGTATGTGTGTATGTGTGTGTGTGTGTGTGTGTGTGTGTGTGTGTGTGCGTGTGTGTGTGTGTGTGTGTGCGTGTGTGTGTGTGTGTGT
>JAYMFT010006903.1:0-17083 GCA_038088735.1 Panulirus argus
ATAGATAGATAGATAGATAGATAGATAGGTAGATATATATGCCTGGATACGCAGAACCCACACAGCTAACACCAAACGGGTCAGAAGGGATCTGCTCCTGGACGCATCTGCCTTTTCAGCTGTTCGACCATCAGTGATCAGATCCTGGAGGCCAATTAGGGAATAATGAAGGCCGAGACTACCTGCACAGACCTCCCGACGGCCTTTGACGAATCTGATCACTGAGTGACGGCACAGTGAATCCACCCAGAAAGAATACCTGGCAAATAGGAGCGACGGGTTAATAATTTTGTACAAAAATAAAGAATTCAGAGAGGGAAGAACCGTCTTACTGTCGTTTCATTCGTTACATCAAGAAAGGAACATTTTATTGTTTTAGGTCATCGAGTTTAAGGATGACTGATAACATGTGTGGTAAATCCTGACACAGCCATCACAGCGCCTCCCAGCTACCCTGCTGCCTTCAATGGAGGCATCGTTTATTGCTGTCACTGTAGGTACTGTCTTACAGCCGTTCATTGTACGTACCGTCTCACTACCGTCACTGTATGTACCGTTTTACAGCCGTTCAATATAGGTACCGTCTTACTCAGGTCACTGTAGGTACCATCTTCCACAAGACACTCCTGAAAATTATTTTCATTCTACTTCGTGTCTGCATCACGAAATGTTTCACGAGTTTTCTCCCAATCGCTAATTAGCAATTGTTTCCCCGGCACCTTCTGATGAAGACAAAATGGTTCAAGTTTTCGCACAGTCCATTTCATTTGTTAAGTTGGTCGGGAAGGCTCTGGGGCCTTCCAGTTCTTCTCTCCTAAGTTTTCTCTAAAAATGGATCGTCTTTCCACATTCTCTCATCAGGAAGAGTAGAGAGCATTCTTTTCTGTTTATACTTTTATCTGAAAATTACTGAGGCTCAAGCTCCTTTAGCTTTCCCCAAACGTAATTATACTGTCTGCAGTCAATGGGTCATTTACTCAGGTGGAATTTGGCGAAGGTCCCTTAATGAAGATCTGTGTTTTGGGGGGTGATGCCCCGCTATTTCCAGTCGACTTGCAGAGTACGTCTCTTGAAGTGGGATGTGAGGAAGGCGCGCGGCTGGGGTGTGGTACCAGCAGGTCTTCAGCGACAGTGAACACACAAAATTCCTGGTTAGTACGTGATGGTTCCCTTGAGACTTGGCTTCTCATCCGACCTCATGTGTTCTCTCGTATGGAATTCATCTGAAGGAAACACTATCAACCTATGAATATACTCGACAGGTACCCTGAACACTGGGGGAAAACCGGCAGAGGGACTGAGTGTCTTGGGGAGCATGGGAGGGTAGGTCAAGTAGAAACCACAAACCGAGTGGAAGCGGGGAACGAAGAAGGTGAGGAACACGGCTGAGCAGGGCAGCTACCAGGTGGGAGGGGAGGCCGGCAGGCCTCTTCGTAGGTAAGAAAGAGGGGCAGGAGGAACAGGGCGGTGAAGGGACACAGCAGAATAGGTCTGCTACTAGCGCAGGAAGACCCAGGGAGCGGGACGGGGCAAGTCAAGATCACAGAACTAAGGTCGAAAAGTTTTCCCATTCCCCATTGCTGCACCCACACACATATACTGCCAAGGATTTAAACACACGTCCCAATAACATTAATCCTACAAAACTGGGTCCAGACCATTGACTTCCATGGCCCTCATAAATCGCAAAACCAATATCAACTTAGTGTACACAAATGTTTGGGACATTATTCCCAAACGAAACGAGTTGATGATGTATGCCGCCGCAGAGGAACCGAGCATTATTCCAGTCTGAGAAACATGGTTAAACTCTGAGAATAAACATTTACTCGCCGAGTTAACTACACCTGGATATAAACTGGTCATAAAAGATTCGTCTGCACAGGGCAGGAGTTAGTGTCTAAATTTATGGCTACAACAGCCAGAGAGCATTTTAAGCAAGCACTCCAACCGCCAGTGCTTACCATTCCCTGTACATCGACATTGCCAACAAAACTAAATAATACACTACATTTTGGCGTCAAACACAGATCTGCGCAAAACGACAAAATGCTATACAACGAAATGAGATTTATAACAAACAATAATGGATGTATCATTGTAGGTTACTTTAACAATCCGACTGTAAACTGGAATATGATAACTGCTTGACCGGAGGCACTCTTCTTGACCACTTAAGTGATATTGCCGATTAGGGGACCAAATTATCTTGTCGTCACCGGCAACAGAGGCCTCACCAGCTACCTGTGAGGTAGTCGAGGCTCTGGCAAATAGCGATCAGAATATTATTACACTAGAGGTGCATACAAGGATTTGAAAATGATCCCAGATCACAGACGAGCAAACGTTGAGAAAATAAGACTTGAAATTAGCAATACTAACTGCATATAACTCCTTGAAATCAATGCTGTGGAAGAGACATGGAGTCTTCGAAAGTCTACGTCTTACTGACAGTAAAAACGAGCAAAGAATGAGTATTGGAAGGATTGCTGTGAGATTTTCCATTGCGTTCTATCCTGTCAACTTCCCCGCAGGGATACTTCACTCATGCATGACACCTCTTCCATTCTTTACCCTGCCGTCTGTTGCTGCTTTGAGGGAGCGGTGGTTGGGGAGACAGACAGCCAACCTTACCTCATCCACTTAGAAACAGGAAGGAATGGGCAGAGTTCAGTTCAAAGTAGATGACCTAGTGTTTGGCCAACGAGGCCCCTCTGTCGCCCCCATGTACTCCACGTAACCTCGCCGCCCTCATCATCCGCCTTACCTACAACCTTTGCCGTTCGTAGCCTTGCCACCCGCCAACCCTTGCCCTCCGCAGCCCTCAAGTGACACCCGACTGACCTCATCGTGTCTACGTTCATCTCCCGCCAGCCTCACCCCGAATATTTTAATCTTCCTTATATTTCAAAGTTTTAATTAAATTCCTGGCACTTTTGTGTTGAGGCGATGAAGGTGCGGGCCGTGGCAGACACGAAGCAACGAAGGTGCGGCTCTAGGAAAGAATACGCAGCTAAGGCGCGGCTGTATGACGCCGTGAAGGTGCGGTTGAAGCAAACACGACGCCATGATGGCTTGTGGCTGTAGCAAACATGACCTTCCGCGACCCAGCCGTCTCAGCCCAGGGGCCTTGCCAGCGGCAGACGGGTCACGAAACGTATTCTGAGTCCGGGGGTGTGCAATCCCGCGCCAGTAGCCCGCGCCACTCGGACAAGCTCTCCACTATCCGGGATGGTGTCTTCTTTTCCTCAGCGCGATCGTCGAGTCGTGCTCTCTCTCTCTCTCTCTCTCTCTCTACCTGCTGATGGTTCGGGGACACGGGACTGGTACGTGGAACTGGCGACTAAAACACAAACGTGCTTCAGCGTTTCGACCGCAACACGATCCAGGGGCCCCTGAGCACCCACCCTGACGCGAGTGACTGCAGCAGGACACGGCCTCTGCGATCGTCAGTTTGTACTGTACGGAGAGGGAGCTTTACGGTCGTGGGGCCCCCGTCTCTACTAGGACACGGTCTGCCATCGTACATCTTCTTTAATACATGTGCTGTCTGCCTTAGGCATGACCTCAGTCATTCTCTCCCATTCATCCACCACTCTTATGCTACAAAAGTACTGCTTTACCTAACTGTACTGTAGAGGGAGAGAGTTTTTCACTCGTGCTGCCCCGTCTCTTAACTTTGTTTGTATGCATCATGTCTTTACTCCTATCTATGTGTGCACACACTCACACACACCAGCCTAAGCCAGCTGCCCATTCATCCACCAGCTCAGAGGGAAGGGTGAACACCTAGGTTGGGTGTGGGCCGACTGCCACGCCCAGGACTCGAACCCATGCTGCGTGACCCCGAGGTCAGTAACGCTAATTGCTACACTGTGGAGACACGTGGCGTATGAGAGAGAGAGAGAGAGAGAGAGAGAGAGAGAGAGATGTTCCTTACGTGTTTCATTTGAACACGGTCTTTCATCATAACATATTCAAACCCTTTTCGAAAGTCGCTCGCCAATTAAAACTTGTTTTCCTCTAGTTAAGTATACCTCACTCAGCACTGACCAGTGGTTTCCCTGGAAAGAACAATTCGCTCAGCAGTAATCAATGGTTCCACTGGAAAGTATGCACCATTCAGCACTGATCAATGGTTTACCAGAAAAGTTCGATTCACTCGACACTGATCAATGATCCAGGTGAAAAGAGCGAGTCATTCGTTGCTGCTTCGAACCAGCAGAAACCTTTATAAGTTTGGACATTTATTACGTTAAGGAATTACGTAAATCACCACAAATCACCAATTTCGTACACATACCTGGTGAAGTCCTCGGAGGTCTTCACCCTCACAGCCCAAGCTGCGCGCAGGCTGCTGCTGAGATGGGTCGTTGATCGACCGAACTGTTGGGAGCCGCAGCCCTTAGGCCCACCATAGCCCCCACAGCCCACCTGGTCTGGTACACTTTCTAGGTACTTGTCCAGCGCACACCTGAACTTCTCTGCCGTGCATTCCATGATGTTTCTGGTGATAGCAGGAAAGGTACTGAAGAGTCCTGGGCCCCGGATATTTAAGGCGTTCCCTCTTTTCGTGCATAAGGCACATCTGGATTTCAGATCAGGGAAATACTTTAACAAAGTCTTCCGTGCCTGCCTGTCGTGCCATTAGGGTATTATTTCCGGGTGTAAGTTGGTAACCATGCCTTCTGGGCTTTTCCAGGTACAGTGACTATAGCCTCAGAGATTTCAGCCATTTCCTGTAATTTGGTTCCTTTACCACATTAACGTGGTCTGTGAAGGATCTATGAACACCTTTTAATTCTACAGATTCGCCCGCCTTGTAGGGTGATGTTATAATGTAATAATATTCAGTTCGAGAAAGAATTATCAGCTTGAATAATATCATCACTGGTTTTTCTTTCCTTGTCTTGAAGGTCTACAGGTTCCACCTTACCATTCTTCTGCAGGAGGCAATCGTTGTTCTGATGTGTTAAATGAAATTTAGATCGTCAGACGTTATCACTGCGAGGTCTTCCACGTTATTCAACTGGTTCATGATAGCGTTTGTGTCAGCCCGATATCTTGTATTGTTTTTGACATTTTCCCTCGCACCGGAGGAGTTGAAACTTATCTCCATGGAACAGCATGTTGTTCTCGGTTGCCCGGTTAGAGACTTCATTCATATCTCTATGTAGCGTTCCAGCATCATCTAATTGATGCGATTTTCATAATCATTCCTGCAAGACTGATGTGCAGCCGTGGTCTGTGCTTGCGTCAGCGTCAGATAGAGGAACGAGCAATAAGATGGGTGCAAAATGTAGTTACTTGGGGGGTACATTACCTTTTCAATGTAAGGGGCACTGGAGATGGCATGGTGTCCAACCATGCTTAAAAAGTTTTATAACCATCTACCAATGTTTCCGGTCTCCCATCGTTCCCATTTCATGTGCTATGACACTATGGTCACGTCTGTAGCAACAGTAAATAACCAGTCAGTATATACACCCGTCCATCACGATATTTTCCCCATGATAGTATCAGAGGTCCTCTGCCCCCTCACAGTTGGGTCTGGGACATTACCTTTACCTTACGTATAACTTGCGATGGTTTCGGAGGTCTTCCATCTTTACGGCTCAGTCTGGGACCAAGCTCTTCTGTTGCTCTGTGCCAAAACATACTGATGGAGGCCTCTAGTCTTAGGTTTACATACATTTTTATTTTCCTCAGGGAAAAAGGAACTCCCGCACTTGGCCTGAATAATACACACACACTCGTTCTTCATGAGTGTATGCACAGCACATCACCTCCTCCAGCGATGAAAGCCTCACGGCTGGAGCCAGACGTGCCACTGACTATGCCAGGTGGAGGAGACACACACTCCCTCCCTACCTTCTTCCCTGCCAACTCTCTGGACCCTGCCAACTCTCTAGACCCTGCCAACACACGCACCTAATAATTTGTCAACTTTCCACCTTGTCGCCTGGGTTGATATGAGGAATACTTACATTGTTCGCTAAGATGGAAATATGTGTAAACAGTGTTTACAAAGAAGACGTTTTAAAAATAAGGTCTGTTGCTGTGGATGGAAAACATCAGACACATAATGTTTGAGAATATGTTTGGCAGAAACATAAGAAACCTTCGCTGTCTTCACTTTCCTTGGACACAGTTGCACAGAGGCAAGGCTCAGGGATGCCATGTTAAGGAAAATCTTCAGAGTATAAAATCATACACAAACGAGGGGACTTCTTTTTACTCGAAGGACTTCTAGAGAGTCCATCAACCTTGGTCTGGATTTCCAGAGAGCCTACCAACCCTGGTCTGGACTTCCAGAGGGTCCATCAACCTTGGTCTGGACTTCCAGAGCGTCCACCAACCTTCGTCTGGACTTCCAGAGCGTCCACCAACCTTGGCCTGGACTTCCAGAGGTTCCATCAACTTTGGTCTGGACTTCCTGAGGCTCTACCAACCTTCGTCTGGACTTCCAGAGGGTCCACCATCATTGGTCTGGACTTCCCATGGGTCCACCAACCTTCGTCCAGACTTGGCCTGACTCTGTTATTATCAGAGTTACGTTAAAACTTCCCTTCCCAAAATACTTTCCTGGAACAAACAAAGCCATAATTATTTTCCCATCCATCCTCCTAACTGGTTGCATAAAGTTGGACCACCACCTGGACCAGAAAAGCCAGGTGGAAAACCAGGCAGGTGACTCAGGTACTGGACCGGGTGGCTATGGAGGAGGTGGTGGTGGACCAGGTGACTCAGGCAATGGACCGGGTGGCCATAGAGACACAGGTGGTGGACCAGGTGACTCAAGCACTGGACCGGGTGGCCATAGAGACACAGGTGGTGGACCAGGTGACTCAGGCACTGGACCGGGTGGCCATAGTGACACAGGTGGTGGACCAGGTGACTCAAGCACTGGACCGGGTGGCCATAGAGACACAGATGGTGGACCAGGTAACCAAACTGTACTTAATTTTACCTATATCGCGAGGGAGATTTTGGAGGCTTGTCTCTACCGCTAAACCTTAGTCCGGCACCACGCTGGACTATTGCCCCTGATCAGTTTGGCTGTTTGAGGCTGCTGACCGCACTCTTGCGTACCCGCTGCACTTTGCGGATATTTACCCGGTGAGTTCTGGGGGTTCCTCGACTGGCGTGGAATATTTGCAGGTCGGGCGATGAGTGCCACCCAGTACCACATGTTTAAACCATTTCCTTTTATTGAATTCCTGACGTTTTTGTATAACGTATTTCAGCTTCCAGTTTTCCGTTACCGTCATCCAAACACGGAATGATTTTTGGGAGCACCTTGGAGGAATCTTGGCATCCCGGATTTTGAATGTGCAAAATTAGGTCGCGTCTCTCCCGTATGGGCACCAGAGGATAGTATCAAAAGGGTTTTTTTAAGTCATTTCTTAGTGCCTTCATTTCCGATAGTCAGTGCGGGCTGGGGGGTATTCTCTGAAGACATTTTAATACGAAAAATTTCACTTACACTTAAAAACTGTGCGAGTGCAAAGCAGCAATCCGGTCTAGGGAGTATAAACACTAGGAAGGAACGGTTTCCACTCTCTGGTCTTAAGGGTTCGCAGAATCCAGCCTACCGTTGTAACGTAACTTATCGAAGATCTTTCACATTTTCTCTAAAGTCATATTCACCAATCCTCTATCCATATCATACCTTTCTATTTATACCTAACCGCTTCCGTCTTTCTCAGAGTAGCGCCAAGAACAAACGAACAATGGCCTCTTATACGCGGATCCCCTCTCTGGCTGCCATTGTTTGCTTCTTCCCGTTTTCTCCACTTACTATTATGACTGAGGCTGATTAATTCTACCTCCATTTGAGGCGTGTGTTTTGCCCCGATGGTTCAGCAACCATAATTGATTTTTACTTATGATCAGAGCGGACTGAAATGGTCGCGTTACACATGTGTACACTGTTTGTGAGCAGTAAATCTAAGCTACTTTTTTTTTCCACTATTTGCCTCTCATGGGAAAAGTTATGACAGTCGAAGTAGTTCCCTCTTATGGAACTGCTCGTTCGTCTGAGGTGTTTCCTGTGAGGATCTCGGCTACGGAGCTACTTCCTGCTGGCAAGTTCCAGCTTATGTGTGGGACACTGGAGTTCCCTAGAAAAATTCCTTTTATTTTGTCAACTGAGGCCATATCATCAACGCTATATATATATATATATATATATATATATATATACTTTGGCCTAAGCCAGATACCTATTTTATCGACCAACCCCTAAAGGTGGATGAACGTCTGGGATGACTGTGGACCGACGGCCGCAACCAGGATTCGAACCTCAGCGCTCGACCCTGAGCGGCCCGTGAATGCGTCACGGTCAGGAACGGTAACCGCTACATCACGGGAGTATCGCATGGTTAACTGCTGGTTTCTGAGGTGGGCGTAATTTCTTTGGACTTGAAGCGCGGACGCTGAAAGAATGACAGCCAGGGAAGTAATGATGTGCAAGGATGACCTTATAATGAGCAGCCTTGAAAACTGTTGAAGGTTATTGCATGATTAAATACGAGAAGAAGCTAACTTGGTATCCTGTGAATTGCGCTGCTCTCAGTGTGTGTGTGATTACTATTTCTGTGCGTGTGTGTGTGTGTGTGTGTAATTATGTGTGTAATTACTATTTGTGTGTTACGGTGAGAGTGTTTTACGAGGACACTCGTGTTGCCCAGTCTCTTGACCTTGTATACATGCACCGTGTCTGTACTCCTTTCTATGCACACACACACATACACACACACACACACACACACACACAGACACATCCCAGCCTCAGCCAGGTGTGTGTGTGTGAAGTTGCCTTTCCGTTCGTTTGCTGAGCATTGTGCGTTCCTTGAATGAATGTCCACAGTTTCAAACAGTGACTCTTTATGCCTTTAGAAAAACCCACATGCCCTGGGGCAGACCTGGAGTAGTCTTGGGGAGAGGGAGGGGTGCGCTGCTAAACCCCCCCCTCCCCCCCGAGCCCGGGCTGCTGTGCTGGGTCACTGGTCGACCGAGCTGTTGGAGGCCGCGGCGCGCAGGCCCCCAGTCTTGACGGAGCAAATCTCATCACATCTCCAGTTCTCCAGAGAGACACAGACATACCCTCTGCGTCTGCGTGTGTATCACACAGCAGGAGAGGACACAGCACAGATGTGCTTAGTGTTCCTTGAGTGAAGAGACAGCATATTATTACCACAGAGGCACCTGCAATGGCATAGTTAACAATGTAGTCGTCCGAAGCTTTGTACGCATTCCCACTCTGTCAGTCGTTCCTATATTACGCATCATATATGTACTGATACGATTACGCAAAGGTGTCCGTAAGATCCGCGTACGTGATTGACATCGTCTGTCCTCCGGCGTGTTTATGAGCAGTGGTAATGATGGGGTTACTCTAAGACAGTTGGCCTTCCAGCCCTGAGGCCGTAAAATGCAAAGAAAAAACGTTTTCAATCCACGTTGTCTGTCACGCTGTATCTTACGTCTCGCTCAGAGGATTTACTGTGGTGTTCGCGGTAGTCCTGGCCGGGAGTTGTTTATCTGGCGCGTCTTTGCCTCCTGCTTTAGGGAAGTGGGGTCGAGGGAGACGGGTTTCCCACCTTCCGGGAAAGCGAGGGTCATGAACCGCGTTACGGCCGGTGCAGCGTCTCTCGTTCTGCACGTTCTCAATACCCAGAGGCTGCACGTGGATCTGACAGTTCCTCTGCCGTGTGATCCGAAGGTGGTGTGACCCGCCATTACCCAGCGCAGAACCTTCGACTGTTTTCGCCAGCGAACGTCATTTACCCCTTCCCCTCGTCTCTCACCTCTTCCCCTTTTCCCTTACCACCTTCCCCTCGTCCGGCGCCTCCCAGCTCCACTCCTGGCCCTCTGTTCTTGCCTCTATTTTATCACCTTCCCTCCTCATCACCAGCTTCCCTCTCCCTTGTCCATCTCTCCTCCGCTCTTCCCTCACGCCAGTCCTCCCTCGTCACTAATCCCTGATTTTCCGTCACCCGTCATCCCTTCCCTTCCCTCCCCAGCATCCCCCCCCCACACCTATTCCCTCCACTATACCAACCCAGCGCCTCCTCCTATACCTCTCCAGCCAAGCCCTGAGAGCGGGTCGATGCGCTAAAGTCGGTCGGCAAAGGATCTTTCTTTTTTTTTGTCTTTTTTCTTTTGGTGTCAAGTGTGTGTGTCCGCCGCCCCCCCTCCCCCTAACTCCCCAGACATAGAATCACAGCTTGGGGGAGGGGAGGGAGGGGGAGATGGACATCCACTACAAACTACAGCTGGGGAATCTATATACGTAGAATTCGCGCCCGAAACATCAGACGGGCGAACCGTAGGAGATCTAAATCCCTTGGTTCTTTTGGAAACTGTGAGCCTCGGAACCTCATATAAAAATCCCATTAGGGGGGACCCCGGGTGTCTTTCGGGGATGGGAGCGAGAATCGCATATCTCGGAACGCCACCCACGAATCGGGGACGGAAAGCCTTAAAATTGGGGTCCAAAAACCGGAAACCGCTTCAAAAGAACCTCGACTCTTGTGTATTACCCACACGTCTCCGAGAGGCCAACGCAGGCAGGGGGAGGGAGACATCAAGAGTCATAACTGCTCTGGGAATAGCAACACAGAATCACATCCCCGACCTCACATCAAGGAATCTCATCATGTCCCGGTGCCAGTCGAGTGAGCCTGCCAGAGGATACTGTGCGTGAGGACGATGTCTGCAAGTCGTGGCGGTGTGGTGGAGGTGGTGGCAGTCAGTGTTGGTGCCACGCATTAGGTCTGAAATATCTGTACGTCTTTCTGCTCTTACCAAGCTGATCTACGGGTTGCAAGTCTCTTCCTTTACGTCAAAAACAGCCTCGAGAGGACCCCAATATTGGTCTGTTGCTCTTTGAATTCCCTCGTATTCTTCGTGAAAAGCAGTATACCATCTTTTCTAGATGGTCCAAACTCTATGCTGATAAAGAATCTGCCACACAGTTGTTCGTCTCCGTGACCTCCCGCGAGATGGTGAGGTGAGGCGGCGGCAGCAACATCTTGCTCGAAGACACGCCACTGAGGATACAGCTCATCACAGAAAGGTGGCCGGAGATGCAGGCACAAATCAAGTCAACATTTGTGAGAAACAACAAACCTCAGGATGAAAGTTTTAGGACGACATTCTCGACACACACACACACACACACACACACACACACACACATCGTCTGATTGATCTGCCTGCAAATATTCCGTTTTCCTTGTGAAGTTATACTATACAGAAATCGAAGCATACTCTAAGGAGTCTGTTATCCTTTTGGGGTATATCCTTACTAACAATTCGTTCCTTCTGCTAAGTATAATCACTGTCAGAACTCTTCCATATCCCGCAAAGAAAAGTTTACAGAGGCATTATCCTGGCTCTGTGACGAGTGGGAAAACACATTTAAAACATCGCTTATGCAGACACACAGGCAGAGCAGAGGGACTTGAGACAACAGAGAAAGAATGACCCGGAAAGCACCATACACATTGACCCGACGATGGAAACTGGGACTGTAAATACTATGGGAAATGATACTTTGGGAGAGGCACTTGCAACAAACACATACTAAACGGAAAGCACAAAAAAGACCTGGTGGTGTAGATCGAGAAAGACGATCCCCATGTAGAAGGCGAAGACAAATTGCAGGCCTTCTAGGTAAGCCACAGCTCACCTAACACAGGAAAGAAAACCTGTCAAGTGAACTGGCGAACAGAGGCACCAGTACTAAACATATCATACGAGACACATGAAAAGGAAGAAGAAAAAGCCAATAGTAAAATACCAAAAGAAAGAAAAAAATGAAATACTCTTATTCATATACAAAACGCATATTGAGAACCCCGAACTCCAGTGTCACATTAAGAGCAGAACAGGGTGAGTGAGATCCTGAGAAAGCAATATGAATGGTTTCATTGTCTCTGAAAATCATTTTAAAGGCAAAGAACCCAACCGACTTCTTCCTAGGCTACAGACAGCGGATCCCACCACCTCGCCACGGGACTTCCAGGGGTCCATTGAGGACGCGCCTGCGTATTCTGGCCCAGGACCAGGACTCCTGAAACTCTCTTTTTATGAAGGAAGGCCGTAAAAAGCCTTTTGCTCAGAAATGTCTGGATTCTAGCATCATCGCCGTTGAGTCCTTGACACACTGGCTCGTATCGCCCGACTATACGAAGGAGAAAGCAAAACAATCCCAGATTACCGACCGTCAGCACTGAACTGGCACGTTATCAACATCCCTGAAAGAGTCCTGATATATCAAGTGGCCGACTTTATGAAATCGACCAATGCACAGGGCCCGGGGCAACATGGCTTTAGGGCGGGAAGCTCTTGTTTCTCCCTGTACACACTGTAAGGACGTTTGAATCAGACAAAACTCAGACGTGAATTGTACAGCTGTTACAAAAGCATTTGATAAATATGACTGTAGTGTATTAATAATACGTTAAATTCGTAGGATGGAATTAAAAGGTAAAATTGGAAGACAGATATACAATCTTTTTTTTTTTTTAACTACATATCACAAAACGGTACTGTAAATCTAGCTATTTCCAGTGTCACTGATGTAAAAAGCTAACTCCTCCCAAGAACCCGTACCTGTACCCCTTATGCTTGACACTGACGTAAACACAAGCCACATTCTTATATCACCCTCTGCACACGATACTAGAATAAGCATGAAAACCTCGTCAATACGAGACACTGGGAAACTACAAACGGATGTAAACAAAGTCTTCCACTGGGCCACCGAAGACACGCTATTCGGTGGGGAATAAGTTTCAGCTCCTCCAGAATGGGATTATTGAAGAAATTAAGAGCAGTACAGAACACCAGACGGACACTGTCATATCATGACTGAAGAATGTGAAATTCCCCCGAGTAATAATGTTTGACGACCTTAGCTTTACCGCAATTAATACAGCAACAGTTGCCTCTTCCAAAAAGATGGTAAGATGGATCTTGCGGACCTTCAAGACAAAGGAGGAAAGAATTATGATTATGCTCTTTAAGTCACTAATACCCTAAGAAATTGAGTGCTGCTGTGTACTAACATTAACTGACAAAGCGAAAGGAATTGCAGAATTAGAGAGTGTTGTTCAGAGATCTTTCACGGCCCGTACTGACGCGGTAAAGAAACTGATGCTCTGTGAACGACTGAAAGCACCGTGGCTATACTCTCTGGAGCGCGCACGGGAGGGGTATAGGAATCGTTTACGCTTGGAACATCCCTGAAGACATTGGTTCCCAAACTTCACTCAAAAATACTTCCCTCTTGACACGCTAGGAATGTAAGGCTGTAAACTATTACCTCTAAATTCAAAATGCGAGAGTAACACGATAAGAGAAAATACCTCAATAATCCGATGCAAGTCTACAAAATGTACCAGACTCGTCAGGCAGGCCGCGGTCGGTAGCTGCGGGCCGCGGCTTCTGAACAGTTTGGTCGACCAACGACCCAACCTAGCAGACCGGAACCAGCCCGAGCTGTAGGGTTAGAAGACCTCCGAAGACTGTTGAAGGTAAATAGATATGTCAGATGGATGGATGGAACGTTTTGTTTGTGTAATCCACCGAGAGAAGGAGGCTGGGCGAGAGGCTTTCCGTCGGGGGTGTGACTGGTAAATAAATGGCCAGAGGTACGCAGGCCATGAAGGGTTCCCACGGAGGTTTTAGGGCAGGGTTGGTCCGGGATGCAGATGCGGGGTTTGGCCGGCAACTAGGGCAGAGCCTGGCTGGGATCCAGGGCAGGGCCTTCTCAAGACAGTGTTTTCCAAACGAGGTTGCCGGGAACTCTCCACAGATCTTCCCCGACCATCCTTCAGGGTCTCCCGCCAAATACTGTAATGATTACAGAAAAACAATACTGGAAGGCCGGTAAAGCAGCGCGTAATCTATAAATGGGAGTTCTATTCTAACCCGAGCCTGGAAAACGGTCGCCACGCGATTGCTTACGGACCATTCAGGTTCTGGTAACGACTGGCCTCTGGGTTTTTGTTAACCTAACAAACTCTCTAGACAACTAAACGTAAACCATAAGGGAAAGACAAAGTCAGATTAGAAAATGTCACGCGTTTTGTAAACGGCGAGAGAGAGACGCATCCGGCAGCAGACGGCCCCCCACACGCACGTGCGTGCAAACGCCGTCCACATTGCCCCGATTCCGTACAACTGCCTGAACGCGATACCCACACCTCGAGGAATTTGGCGCCGGACCCGGCGTATTGATCGGCCGGGCCTGATTACCAGCTTCCGGGGGGAGCGGTGGGAGGGTGGGGGAGGAAGAGGAGGAGGAGGAGGGAGGGAAGGGGGGGGGGGATGAGAAACCGTGGCCCGGATATTGTTGCATCGCCAGACGCAGGAGGTTCGTGGCTGGCCCCGCATTACCATGGAAATGAGACGATCCCGGGGCCCTCATGGCACTACTCCCCCCCCCCCCCGACCGGCCCGGTCCTCCGGTGGGTCAACCCGTGCCCTCCTCCCCTCTCTGAACCCTCCTGTATCCCCTCTTTGGTCCCTGTATCCCCTCCCTGGTACCTGTGTCCCCTCACGGATACCTGTATCTTCTCCCTCGTCCCTGTGTCCCCTCCCTGACCCACCAAGTGCCCTGCGCTCCCCCCCCCCACACACACACACCGTCTCCCCTCACCACTACCCTCGTTTCTGTATGGCCAGCCTACACGCCACCACCCCTACCCCAACCCAACGGCCTCCCGTCTGGCCTACTCCCCCAGCTTCCTAAAGTCATGAGGTGGCGAATTTAAAGCTGCTGTTGCGAGGGAGGTGCTCTACAGAGGTAGGCCAGGAGGAGGAGGAGGAGGAGGAGGAGGAGGAGAGCGAAAGAGGAGGAAGCAGGAGACAAAAGAGAGGAACACGTTCCTCAAAGAGACGTGGAGGAACTCTCCTTCCCCACGGAAGGAGTTGCCCGGCACCCACACTAGACCCACCTGCCCACCGACTGGCCCACCGTCCCACAGCCTGGCCCACCAACTATCTCACCACCCGTTCCGGAACGGCCCATATGCGGGCGGCTTTCGAGAGAAGGGAACAGGAACGCAACTCATTCCGAACACGTATGTCCAATTTCATTCCAGTGTCTCTGTATGCCAGAGGCACCTCGGACGAAAGCTGACTGCGACGGACGAAGAGACGGCCGGACGGACGGACGAACAGGACGGACTCGAGCGTGCAACTTCGACCCCAAACCGGAGTCTGAACGTAATATATGCGAAATTCTGGCGGAGGCAAACACACAACAGTCTGATCTACGGGCCCAGGTTCCAGTCTTGGATAAGGCAGCCTGCAAACAGCGTAACTAGGTAAAGTATCTATCTATCTGTCTGTCTGTCTGTCTAACTATCTATCTATCGACAATATCTATCTATCTATCGACAACATCTGTCTATCTATCTGTCTACGTAAATATCTATCTATCTATCTATGTAAAATATCTATCTATGTATCTATCTATGTACAATATCTATCTACCTCTCTATCTATCTATCGATCTATCTGTGTCAAAATATCTATCTACCTATCTATGTAAGTATCTATCTATGTAAAATATCTATCTATCTATCTATCTATCTATCTATCTATCTATCTATCTACTGGGTAACCCCAGTACACAGTGAACGTACACTTAACAAAAGTCTGCTGAAGTCGAGAAATTATATAAGAAAAAAAACAACTGCATTTTCCCTTGTAGTAAAATAAGAAATAAATCCTAAAAAAAAAAAGTGTAATGCATTTCCTTGATGAACAGATGACTATCTATCTATCAGGCTGTTCGTACACGCATCTGACACAGAAGGATTATTATGGTCTAAATCAGGTGCAGGACCATGACGTTACCCTCTGCATGTATGACCGAGTTCACTATCCTCATGTACAGCCTCCTGACCCTAATAGAACTAAGCATGTGTGGCATGTTCTTGACTTGCCAATTTTTCCTCAGTAATCAGAATTCTGTCATCCTCTCAGGGAGTTCACTTGTCAGGGAGTTGATCTGTCAAAGAGTTAACCTAACAGGGAGGAAACCAGTCGGGCAGTTTACCCGTCGGGGGATTACCATGTCGGGGTGTTAAGCTGCTGGGGAGTAAAAATGTCGAGGAATTAACCCGTCGTGGAGTTACACCGCTGGGGAGTTAACCTGTCGAGGAGTTAAACCGACGGGGAGTTAACCGGTCGAGGAGTTAAGCCGGTGGGGAGTTAACCTATCGAGAAGTTACACCGACGGGGAGTTAACCCGTCGGGGTGTTTACATGTATTCTCACTGTGTAATTACCTATTTGTACTATAAGGGGAGGGAGTTCTACATTCGCGCGGCCCCATCTTCTCGAGTTCCCACATGCCGACCGCATAAATATTCCATTCATCTGCCACACTAGTACTAAAATAAATGTACTTCTTTCCATTCTCTTACAAGTTTCTCGGTTCAGTTCATGTCATGGCCTCTACCATTTGCCTCTGTCGAAGAACTGCCTCCTCTCTGATGACTTTACCACGCTGGTTCCAATACTTATGAGGCCGTGATCAGGTCACCCTTTACTCTTCTCTCTTCCACTGTGAAAAAAAAAATTGTATGTGTGTGTTGCTGTGGTTTACCTTTCTTCCTGCACACCCTTACACTTCTCTCAGCCACACCTCCCTCACCCTTTTTCTCTCTTAAACCTCTGATCAGAACTCCCTCTCCAGCGTCTGCCTCCCTTCCCCTACACCGCTAGGGGAAAAGCCTGAAGAAAAATTCCCCAAAGCTCAGAGCTTAATTCCGACCCCGCGGGGGGGGGGGGAGATGGCCTGGGACCCTTCGCGCTGCGTCCCTGATATCATAAATTATTCTTTCCCCGTCTCCCCTGCCGAGGGGAGACGGGGCACAGACATGAGAATATTCTAATCTCAAAACGTAATAAATGCCACAATTATCATGACTATATTGATCAATATGTTCAGATACTCGAAAAAGTTATCGTGCATAGCATCTTATAATAATAATAATAATAATAATAATAATAATAATAATAATAATAATAATAATAATGATGATAATAATAATAAT
>JAYMFT010006914.1:0-17082 GCA_038088735.1 Panulirus argus
ATATATATATATATATATATATATATATATATATAATTTATCAGGGAACTTGAACTTCCCGGGGGAAGAAAATGGAACGAAGTAAATATTCCAAGAGATAATTCTTAATGGTTGGCCAATGTGAATGACAAATGTGACAACAAACATGACAGTCATCTACCAGCACGTTAAGGGCGAGTCATATTATGAAAGGAAAAATAGAAAATACATCAAAGAATTAATAACCAACTGAAGAGTCAAAGTATTTGAAAATGGGAACACATCTTCAGGAAGATGTGTTTGGGGTACCGTAAGGAGCAGTTCTGGGCGCAGTGCTGTCTAATGACTCGCCACTGAACGACACTCTCATGGGAGGGAACGTTTCGTGTTGTTTATTATGGTGTGTAGAGCAGATCGTTTGGAAACATCAAACTGTCGTTGTAGACTAAAATCTAGAACCTTCCTGCTTAGGTGAAACGGTTCCACTGGAGTGGATCAGTGGATTTGGCAGGACGAGTTGGTGCTGGAGTGATTGGGAAAAGTGGATGATTGTGAATGGTGGACGGGGCTGAAATGGAGGCAAGGCGAGATTGGGAGTTTGCGATGAACGGAGGTTAGGATGAGGAAGTTGTACGTTGCCAGGATTTGAGGCGGAAGGGGTCCTTGGTCATTATGGACGGTGGGGTGTGCTGGAAGAGCATTTGTGCTGCCACCGGTAGGTGGGGTGTGATCGGCGGGGATGGAGGCATGTAGTAGGCGGGAATAAGAAGGGATGTGGGTGGAGTATGGACTAGGGCTGCGTGGCTGGCAGGGTTGGGGAGTGGTAATGTATAAGAGGGAGTTTGTAGGTGGCCACTGGTGAAGGGGAAGTTTTGTCTAGCGATGGGGTGTGGCGAGCAAGTAGGTGGGGGTGGACGAGAGGTGTTTGGAGGAGTGTGTTGGATGGTGAACGACAGTGGATGTGTATGATTGGCGATGATGGGTGGTGAGCGTGCACAGGTATTTGTGTTGGCGGGGATGGGTGGTGAGAGAGAAGTGGTGTGTGTGGTGGGCAGGATTTGCTGGTGAGCGAGAGTGGGTGGGGATGAGTCGCGCATAGGAATGGGTGAGAGATAGACGGGGAGAACTGTTGGTGTTGGGGGGAAGTAGGTGTACTGGGAAGGGTGAAATGTGAGGGTGAAGGGGAGTTGACCGGGTCAGGATGAGGGAAGGATGTGTATGGGTTAGGGGAGGTTGACCGGGTCAGTGGGAGGGGAAGAGAGGAAGAAGGATGGTAATGGACTGGGGTGAGGGGTGGATGAGTGAGGATGGTGTGTGGGTTTTTGCGTGAAGGAGAGAAGTGAAGTGGGATGGTACTTAGTGAGCGATGGATAGCGAAGGATGGACCGAGTTGAATTAGTTATGTAATGGTAGAGAAATTGTATATTGCGGGTGGGATTAGGAGGGATAGTCGCGGGGGGGGGAGGGGGCTGTGGGCAGAGTGAGGGATGAAGTGGATGGGCAGGGGGTAGACCCGGTCGGGGGGGGGGGGGGTTCAGCCTGTCTGCCCCTGCCCCAGCCCAAGGTCCTGCTGCCCCCAGTACCCTGTGTCTTGAGGTGAACAGCACGAGTGGTCGTCTGATCTTACCTACTGTAGACGGGCCATACTGGCCCCGGCCCTGTATCATGCCATACTGACATTGGCCCAGGAGGCACCTACGCCTAAATGAGGTACATTTCGTTTCCCATTATTAAAACCTGACGGGTTATATCGATAGGGATTTCTTGCTTGTAAGATGATTGTGGATTGTGATGGGGGGGGGGGGGGGACTGTGGCTGGGTGGGAAGTGCACGCCTGGGGAGGAAAGGAGGTGGGTGGTTAGTGGGAGGTGCACATCTGGAGAGGATGGGTCTTGGTGGTGGGTTAGAAGTGCCCACCTCTTGCTGGGTGGGTGGTGCCCGGGGATAGGAGAGTGTGAGGAGGGTAGTAATAGGTGTAGGCAGCTGCCGTAAGGCCACTCCTCACCTTAACATGGCCCGTCAGGTCCTTCGCCTTGACTATCAAGATCCGGCTCCAGATGCATTCTGCACCGTAGACCACAGTCGCATCCCACTTGCCACTGGACTGCTGATCACAGCATTGAATACTTGAACGGACGCAGGTTCATTGGGGATAAAAGTATTTGTAACCATCATGGGAAGTTTTTTATTTTTTCTTTCCCAAGTGAACGAGTGTTGCTTTAGATTATGTGTGCTCAGAGCATCCATTGCTCAACAAATGCAAAATTGCGAGAGGTCAGGCAAGGACATTTTTATATACAGTGCTTTTTCCTTCCAACTGAACCATATTTTATTGATATATGAATGGCAGTTTGTAAGAGAGTGAGACTCGTTTGGGTCTAGTTGAAGGAGAGGATTAGATACTTTGGTCAGACTAAACGTAGGAGGCGAACATGATGGAAATATGAAAGGCAGAGTGGGCGAGATGTAAGTACGGCAGTTCTCATCCCGCCACTCATCGACGCGGACAGCTCCCTGCGGAATACCAAGTTGGCGATGGTGCAGTGCATTGTGGCTTACCTCCCCACAACCTTCAGCTGTCCGGTTCCATTGGCACGTTAACGATGGCCTCTTACCTAGTCAGTAGTACTTTTTTATGCTGAAGGCTCCAGTGACGGACAAAAATCCACATCAAGGCCAGGCCTTAATTGAAATATGGAGAGGTTTATCAAAGGGAAAAAGAAGAGACATGGTAAAATATTCACGAATTTTAGTGGAAGTGAAACGCCTATCTTTAGAATGTGTTTGGTCATAAATAATGGGAAAGACATGTGAGGGTAAAAAGTTCCAAAGCTTTAAGCTGTACTGAAAGAACAGTTATCAAAACGGCCCACCCTTGAGTTGCCAACGGCCTCGCAGTAATCACGTGACGCAGCAGCTTGCCTAGTATTGCATGGTGTTGCTAGTGATGGGGACACACAAGCAGCCAGCTCTCGGTAGCTAAAACCAAAGTAATACGTATAGAAGAGGGAAAGTGTACCAAGCAGCCAGTTCTCTGGTGCAAAAACCAAAGTTATAGAAGAGGGAAAGTGAACCAATAGTGATGCGTAGGGCAAGCGAGTCAAGTTTTGAAGTCAGCATGGAGAGTTTATAAATCGGACCGCCTTAGATTCAACTCTGTTAAGTAAGAATGCAGAGCTAGAACCACTCCAAATATGAGAGCAGTACTCCATACAAGGACGGGTCAGTACTTTGTATAAACGGAGCAACTGGTTGGAAGAAAATAGATTTCGACATCAAAACAGGCCTCCCAATTTCTTAGAGACAAACTTAGCTTTACCTATTTCTCTAATGTGGGGTTTTTAAGATAGAGTAGATGGTACAGTAATAACAAGTATGTTCACTGAGTTAAGAGGTTGGATTACAGAACTGTCAAAGGAGAGAGGAAAGTTTTACGGAAATTTTTATAGAGAGGTAGGCAGAAACTGGGTCTTGGAGGCATTAAACTAAACCAGATTTCGTGTACCGCATAGATATATCCTGTCCAAGTCCGAATTTATTGAGAAAATTGTGTCGAGACGAGATGCAGATCGAGTGAGAGGAGAATAATAATTGAAGGATGGGGAGGATTGCTGTGTTAAGTCATCAGCGTATGACTTTTTTTTTTTTTTGTGGGGGGAGAGAGAGAGAGAGAGAGAGAGAGAGGAAATTGTTGATGAAAAGGAGAAAGAGTGTAAGAGACAACAGAAGACCATGAGGGACATCGCTGTTGACGGCGAGAGAGAGGCTGATTCATCAGAAACCATGGAGATAGATCGGTCAGAGCAGAAGGCTAGTTATGAGGAAGCATAGTGAGGGAGGGAAGGCAAAAGAACGAAGCTTAGAGATGAGACCCCGATGCCACACCTTGTCCAAAGCCTTAGATATGTCAAGGGCAACTACATATGACTCCCCAAAATCTTTCAGGGATGATGACCAGACTAGTAAGATAGAAAAGAATATCACCAGTGCATCTTGCCTTACGGAAGCTATACTGATGACAAGGGAGAAGGCTGTAAGGTTCGAGATGTCTGAGGATGTTGGAGTTGAGGAGGGTTTCAGAGACTTTGGAAATGCTGGATATCAAAGTAAGAGGATAGTAGGATGGAATGAACCAACGCATGTTTCCAAGAAGGGAAAGATGCGGTTTTTAAATAGAAACGGAACAGACGAGCAAGCACAGGTGCAAGTTCAGAGGCACACACTTTCAGTACTCGGGGATTGATGCCATCAAGACCATAATAAACCTTGCTTGAGAAGCTCGTTGCGGACAGTTCAAAAAGAGCTTACGGGAAGGGGCTTAGAATTAAGTTAGTAAGAGGAGCATCAGGGAGAGAATGAATTTCGAGTCATCTAAGATAGGGCTAGAATAGAAACAGGATCCAAGGAGCGTTGCTCTGTCTACTTCAGAGACAGCAGTAGCACCTTCAGAACGAAAAAGTGAAGGAAAGGTAGAGAGACTGAAGTTGTTAGAGATGCCCTTATCTAAAGACCAGAGTCATGTCAGTGGATGATGAGGAAAGGTTATCGCCCTTCCTTTGAATAGAGGAATGTTTAGCCTCATGGGTAAATGTACTTGCAGTGATTACGGACAGCGATAAATGCTGAATGGGAGACAGAGGAAGGAGTTTTTCAAGCCCGATATGCCTGATCCCTTGCCTGAATGGCCCTAGGACCAACGGTTGAGCCATGGATTAGGAGGAAGAGGGGATAAATGATTACATTCCTGCAACAATAACCTCTGTTGTGCGTTTGGCGGAGACTGAAGCATCACTACGTAAGAGAAAGTGATTTACCCAAGGAAAATCAGAGAAGAATTTTCCTAAGCCATTCTAGTCAGCTTTGTTGAGTTGCCAGTATTTACGTTTAGTTGGGGCTGTTGGAGAGGGAGGTGCCGTTAAAGTAGATACATTTATGAGAGTGTGATCAGATGATCCACGTGGGGTCGAGAATACGTAGTTAAAGCCCGAAGGATTAGAGATGAAAAACAGCCTTGTGTCGCTGCAGCTTGAAATATATATTGATAAATGTCTTATATACTAAAAGAAAACGGGCTGTCACATGCACGGGCCAATCCGGGGTCGGACCCGCATGGGTTCGAATCGCGGGCATGACAGTTGACCTACGCCTAACTCAGGTGTTCATCCTTCCGTCGGGACTGGTCGATGAATGTGCATCTGGCTTAGGCTGGTGTGTGTAGATACAAACACTCAAAGACATAACGCATATATCCATGCTAAAGGGACGGGGCAACACGAGTGTACAACTCTCTCCCCATAACACAGAAGTGGTAATCACACATGATTGGAATAGGTGGAAGACCACGTTAGCAGTGAGAGTTGTTCTGTTGTATTACCATGTATGATGATGAAGAGGTCTAGAAATAGGCGCCCCCCCCCCCACACACACACACACTCTCTCTCTCTCTCTCTCTCTCTCTCTCTCTCTCTGTGTGTGTGTGTGTGTGTGTGTGTGTGTGTGTGTGTGTGCAAAGCGTAAGTACTTGCTGGTTTGCCTGCATCCTTGTCTCCCGGTCTTGTGTCCACGGTACCTCATGGTAGGTGATCGGGTATGGACCAGACATGTGCTGCTAATATACTGCATACAAAGTTCTACACCTGAGAAAGTGATCGTGGTCGAGGCTCAAGGTCACATGGCTTTGGTGAATTATAATGCCAGTAGATAATTTTATGCGCATTGTTTAAAGACTGGGTTAATGGACGTGAAGCAGACTTGCGTCACAGGTGTGACATAGATTGATATACGTCTGATCAAGCGTCCGAGGAGGCGTTTTAAAGGTCAAGGCGACAAGGCTACAATCATTAGGAAGCTGCAGGACCAATGTGCGTGGGGCATAAGTATTTACAGACACGTTTTCTTGTTGACTCTGAGATGGTTTCACAGGTTTAGTGCACATCCGTATCGCCCAGAGACCAGACTCCTTGTGTCTCGCAAAAGAGTAGGTTTTACAGTGTTCTCTTTTGCGAGAGATGGCATAATATTAGTCAGTGCCGGCACTTGAATAGTTGCCATGCGCATCAGTCAGGCAGACGGCGCACGGAGTCATCGCACACCCAGACTATTGTGTCATCGTTTTATGGATCTTCACCAGAGGCCAAGTGATGGGGCTGGTAGACACCCATGGTAGGGCCGGCCGTCTAGATGCCTTACCTGTGGTGATTACCTCTGGTTGCGGAGTGGACGTTGCCTGTTTGTGTGTTGCCTCCATGGTTGTCGGTGTGCCATAAGCTGATGGCAGAGTGTGTTACCCTTACGGCTGGAGAGTTATCACAGACTGGAGGCGCGGTGTGTTGCTTCCACGGCTGGAGAGTTATCACAAGGAGGATACTGTTGCCACAGTGACATAAGGGTTATCACTGGTGACTGCCGCTTACCATAGTTTCTCTGTGGAGTCCAGCCAAGCAAGGAAGCTGTAGAACTCTCTTCCTTCTCTCACCTTCCCCTCTTCCTCTTCTAACGTCTGTTCCCATAAGAGTCAGGCATGCAAAGACCGGAGGAGCTCTGATTAATTTCATCATTCTTTTCTTGTTTTCCCGTTACCCTATATGGCAATGACTACGATATATTTTGCCCATACCATGTCGGTCAACATGTAGACCTGCCTCGCAAAGGTAGAAAGGCTATAGGTAAAGGGGCAGATGAAAGAAGGAAGAGGGTTCCACAGCTTCTTTTGGCTGGTCTTTACACACAGACTTTAGAAAGTAACACCCAGATACCAGTCCAAGGTCCAAACATTGTTGGCAGGGACACTTGGACACGGCTCACGAGAGCAGTGGCCTAATTAATACCCGTAGAATGTGGAGGGGGCAGCAACATCCCGGCAGACAGAGTGTTGGCTGGAGCGAGGTGATGCCTGGAGAATTAGCTCTTCGCTCCGCCCTGGCTACTAAAGAGGTAGAGGCGTTCCCGGACTCCGCCCGTTTGTGGTTATGCCGCAAGTGAAAAATCACCTTTGTCAAGGTTGTTTTAATGTAGAACAGTCTCATCGGGCAACTTCTCATTCTAAAGTGGGCCATCTTTACACTAATGCTGATTGTGGCGCACAGCCTTGGGGCTGAAGGAACGCGGAGAAGGGTTCCTTGGGGTCATGTGGTGATAATGATATTATTAAAAGGAAGAGCCGCCCCAAATATTTGAGCAGTACTCCCTACTGGGGCAGATAAGATCACGGATTGTATGAAATAGCTGTTCACAACACCCTCAGGTTTTGGGAAGCAGTGTTTGTAAAGCTAATTAGGAGGTGTTTCCAGAATATAATGAGGGATATGAGTATACACAACATGTTTATGATGTTGCAGCCATGAATTGTGATGTTTTTAAGTGAATTTAGAGGAAAAGGAGTGACAAAGAGGTAAAGGTAAAAATTGCGTTGTAGCACTTTTGATTTTAACCAGGTGTTAGCCTCCCCATTCTGAGATTTTGCACAGGCCCAAATTAAGAGAGTGGTGTTCACCTCGAGATAGAGAAGGAGTGTTAAGAGTTAAGGAGGAGAGAAAATTGAGTTAAAGTATGTAGCTTGGAATTACCAGCGTAAGAATAGATAGGGCCATATGTTGAAGAGGGAATATAACTTGTGAAGAGACGAAAGACAGTAGGTCATAGGACAGAACCCTGAAAGACACGGCTGTTGGTGGAATAAGAGTGGCAAGTCGCTCCATCAGTGACATCGGCACTGGTCTGGTTTGAGAGGAAGCTCTTCGTCAGGGAATAGAGAGAAGCAGAAGAGCCAAAGGAAGGAAGTATAGAAAGCAAAGACTGGTGCCAGACCCTGTCAGTTGTTTTGGAGATGTCACATAGGAACACTGGCAGATCATGCCTTGTAAAATCCTTATTACTGGTCAGAAAAAAGAATGGAAGTGTTTGATAAAGTGAGAGTTAAGGAGAGTTTCAAAGACTAGAGAGAGCGGAAGTGAAAGGTTTTCTTTCCTAAGTGTGAGCTGCACCAAGATATGCGAGGTTGTATCGTCGTCAGTAGAAGGAAAGGACTGCAGTCGTGTCAAAGACTGCGAAGGAGTCCGTCATTTTCCTCCTGCTGATTAACTGAATGAACAGCTGCAGAAGGTTTGAAATAATACAAAGAAAATGTGAACGAGAATAAACCAGGACTGTAAAAGAGAAGGAGTATCGTAAACAAGTTACTGAAGCACCACGATGGAGGTTACTCTACACTCCACTAATTATTGATGATATTCACAAAGGTTGGGTTTTGGGGCTTTTGTTTATAGCCGTGAATAAAATCTTGGATGAGCTGCTTGTGGTTGTGTTGTGGAACTGTAACTCGGGAACGAGGGATCTCCAGCAGCAAGAGGTTTCCAGGGCAGGGTTAGTGCAATAACTTCACACCAAACTGTGGGATGAGGTTGGAGGGAGCCGGGAGGGTCGTTGAAAACAGGGACTATGGATTCCAGCGGGCAGCTCCTCTGCCCCACACCTGGCCTGACGGTACATCCGTCTCTCACCGGCCGCATACCAACCTCCCTGCTGGTCACCATATTCATTACTGCCCCTCCCCAGACTCCCCCGATAGTTATTATTTTTTGTTAGTGCCGCAGGTATGTGGTGTGTTTTTGTCAGCATGGGCAGTTGCTATGGGTCAGCTGTCCCTGTCTTCCATGTTTAAGGTTTTGCAAGTGCTCGGCTCCTTGTACCATGAAATATTTTCACATAGTAGTTTTGAGAGATTGTACATAACTGGCCTTCCTCAGATTCTTGTGTACCACCGTGTAGGCACAGACGTAATTGGTTGTAAAGCTTTCGCCTGGGCGTCAACAAGTGAAAGTAATTCTCACATTGTTCTGAAAAGTTACGTAAGCACGACGGAACTGCCCTTGGGTGATGGCCAGGCCTTTGACCTGACAGCTAAGGATCTGGCCACTGGCCAGGCCATCGTACCCAAGGATCCTACCCTCGCGTCGTCCTACAGGATCATACGGTCATGCTCGAGGGATTAAACAACAACAGAATTGTAAAGTTCCATAAGAAAGCCAGTTGTGAGTTAACACGTGACTGACAGTTGTAGTCCCCTCTCTCTCTCTCTCTCGAACGTCAGATCTCGGCCGGAAGGATACTGTCTTGCGTTTCGTTACGCAGTACCCGAAGCATAATTACAGTTGGTATAGACGCTTTAAGATTTAGCTTTCTGTAGAGTTATGACGTGTGTGTAACATAGGGGTGAAAGGAGTGTGAGACAGGATTTTGACGTTACGAGGTGAGACAGTGTGATTTGGGCGGCAGGCGTGGTCGAGCGCTTAGCATGATCACAGGAGTCATTGAGTAAGGTCACGCCAGGTCGCCGCCATGGTCGTTCGGCTTAGTCACCTCTCTCTGGTTGCTCATTACTCATACGTTAACATTCAGCAGGCGGGGGGGGGGGGGGTCACTAAGCCCTCCTCAAGGTCATGTTAGACTCTCTTGACACTCACGAGGCTCTCTAAGCTTTCAGAAGTTTGTCGGCTCTCAGCGGGGGGCCCCTTGGCTCCTCTAGGCAACACTCAGGACCAGGGTCTCTCTCGACACTTGGTTCGTACGAGATATTTATTGCTTGTGAGGTGTGTTGGCAGCCAGTGGGTACCACAACCCTTCGTTGAGGCTACTTGGCTGGGTTGTGGGGGACCCGCTCAAGAGTGTGGTCGGTCGACACCCGTATAATACGTGTTAAGTTGGCTTCACCTGTATGGTTCAGTCAGTTTCATTCACCCGACTGTCTGAATACCCAGTATTTTAGCCGTAGCAATTGTCATGGCATTAGTCATTTCAGTAGCTGATTTTATCCGGTGTAAAATGAAGATAAGAATTGGCCTTGAAAGCCATAGAATATAGGTTTATGCATGAAGTATTCATCGTATAGTGGAGAACGAGTCTTGAAGGTGTTGTCGTATGCAACACATATACACCATTAGCCCTCTTGCAGGAAGGAAATTAAGATGAAAATTCGTATTCAAGGCGTGCTTAGTGTCTGTATAGGCCACCGCCTCATGCCAAGACTTGTGATCGCTTCGTAAGTTAACATGCTCCAGTTGCCAAGGAATTGTATAATGAATCTTTTGGCACACTGAGTTGGCGTTTGTCCTAGCAAGGCCACAAGTGCAGAGGGACTTGCTGCGTAGCTTGCTACCAGTGTGTGTATGTGTCTGGATGTGTTACGGGAAGAAAGTTGTACACTCGTGATGCCCGTCTCTTAACAGCGTATGTGTACCAAGTGTGTGTGTGTGTATGTATGTATGTATGTGTGTGTGTGTGTGTGTGTGTGTGTGTGATTACCTATGTGTATAGTATGCAAAAGGAGTCTTATACACGTGGAGCCACATTTTGAACATTCTGTATCCGATAACTTTCTCAACTTGGGTATGGAGTGTGCTTGAACCATGTTCTCAGTCCTTCTATCCCATTCAACCACCACTTGTATACTATAAAAGTATTTCTTTGCGTCCTTTGAAGCAAATTTCTTACTGAATTTCTTGTTGTGGCTTGTGGTTCCTCCGTCCCTGTTTCTCTGAAGAACTGTTTACTGTCCACGTCGACGGTCTGTTTCATGAAATTAAAAGTTGTGATCTGGTCACCCCTCACTCTTCCGTCCTCCAAGATGGGAGTACTTAAATCTCTTTACGTTTCCCATTACTCGGCTTTCTTGATTCTGTTTACAGTTTTTGTTGCCATCCACTAGACCTTCTCTGTTAGCTCTATATGCTTCTTTAGGTGCGGTGACCAAACCAGATAAGCATATTCTGGTTTTGGCCTTGTGTAGGATATGAACGGCTTGCTAAATATTTTCTTATTTATATACTTGGAAGATGTTCTGATATTTGCCAGCAGACAGCTTGTCTCCTCAACTGCTCTCCTAATATGGGAATATGGTGACGGGTCAGAGACCATGTCAACTCTCATGTCCTTCTCACATACAGATTCCTAAAGCTTATTATTTCCCTCCAGATAATATTCATATTGAGACCTTCTTTTGCTTAGTGTGTGTGTGTGTGTGTGTGTGTGTGTGTGATTACATCATTTGCATGTTAGGGTAGAGCTTTACACTCGTTGCCCCGTTTCTTAAGCTTGTATGTATGTACCACTTCTTTACTCTTTGTGTGCTTAAGGTCTGGGACTACACGAGTGTAAAATTCTTTCCACATCACACACACACACACACACACACACACACACACAGTTACCAGTATACCGACCTGCCATTTTGAGAGGATGAAGAGCTAGGTTGGGTGTGGGCCGACTGCCACTCCTTGGATTCGAACCCATGTGGGCTCCATACCGGGTAGGCCCGTGCAGTCAGTAACGCTGACCGCTGCGCCATGGAGGCCCAGGTGTGTAATTATCTGTTTGTATTGTACGGGGAGGGGTTTTAAACTCATGGGGACGTTCTTTACGAGCAATCGACTTTTTAAACTACCGTTTGCTCTCTGCAATTACCACGCCCACTTTAAGTTTAATCTATTTTATGCCATTCATACGAGATTTTGAAGTAACGTCTGTATTTCTGTTTTAACAAATTTCCTGTTTAATTTCATGTCATGTCCTCTGGTTGTTCCATCCATACATCTTTTGAAGAACTATTCTGTAGCTACTTAATTTTTTTTTTATATAGAATTAAAGGTTGTGGTCAGGTCACCTCTAACTCCCCTCTCTTATATAATGAGAAAATTTACAAACTCATCCCTTTCCCTGTACCTCATCTCTCTTAATTCTGTTACCATCTTTGTTGCTTTCCTCTGGACCTTCTCATATATCTTTTTATGATTCAGTAGACTCCATGACCGTACATGTGAAGCATATTCTAGTGTTGGCTTTATGTAGGTAGGATGTGAACAGCTTTGTTGAATATCCCCCCATCCTCATCCTTAAATAATAGTATGATATATATGCCTACAAACAATTTGTCTCCTTAATTTGACTCATAATTTAGGGCTCTGGCGATAGGTTAGGGGCGATGTCAGACTCCCAAGTCCTTCTCACGTACACGTTCGTACAAGTTTTATGCCGATAGATAATATTCTTAATAATTTTTTCCCCTCTTTATGTCATCCATATTACTTTACATTTACTCGGATTGACTGTGTAGGTCCCCCTACAATTTGATGCAATCCTCCCCACTTTTCCGTACCTTCTTTCAAGTCGTATAAATGGGTCAAGACGACTAATGGGCCCAGAACAGTGCTATGCGGCTGTCAACTAGTGGCACCCCACCCGTTTCCAAAAGTCTCCACTGACATGCGTCCTTTGTTCCCTTCCATCCACTAAGATAATCTACCCATTGCGGGACGCTACCCCATATTCCTGCCTGGTGATCCTGCTTCTTAATCAGACCCCTTTTGGCACAGTGTCAAATGCTTTCCCGCAATCCAGAAACAATCAATCCACCCAGCCTTCTCTTTTGTGTAAACAGACCTCTTTCGTTGATATCTAAGAGGCTCGTTACATATAACCTTTCCCAGTGCTGGCGTGTATCTGTCTGTGTTTCTCTTTGTGTGTGTGTGTGTGTGTGTGTGTGTGTGTGTGTGTGTGTGTGTGTGTGTGTGTTGTTGCATGGGCGTGCGTGCCTGCATGCTTGTGTGTAAAGCTTTTCAGTAAAACCTTAGAGCGGTATGTGTAGCACTGTTAACGCATCTAACGTCAGCATGAAGTAAGGAAAACAAATATTTTGTTATGGAGACGTGACAGTTGCGTTAAAAGGTACAGAAGTTCGCAGATTTCGCTATGGAGACGTGACAGTTGAGGTAAAAGGCACAGAAGTTTGCCAGTGCATCATGGTGTGGTATGAGACTAGAAGTGTAAGACAAGTGTGATTGGCGGTGTTGAGGCGTGTGACAAGTTTTGACGAGGACGTATAAGTGTGACAGGTGGGAGTGACTATGTAGGGGTCGGTTGAAAGAGAAGGCAGCACTGCAACCACACCATTTACTTACATATTTGGTGTGCCTCCCGACCCAGGGTTAGTGACACTACAGCTGCAGGTGTTTGTGATGATGCGTGCATTATGTTGCTTGGTAGTGTGTCACAGAAGATGGTGTCGTGTGTTGTAAGTACAGTCCGGACTCTAGTGGAGCAGATGTTGGCTTAAGTTCCCGTGTCTTTGTTTTCCTGATAGCCTTAAACTTGAAGAGTTTGACCTGACGTAAGACAGTCAGGTCAAAGGTTATGCTGTCGTATCTAAAGGTCGCACGGACGTGCGTAAGGGTCAGTGGTCGTATCGTCGTGCTCTAGGAAATTATAACAAATAGCAGGTAATAGGATGTTTAAGATGACGGAATACAACCAGACTACTTTTATAATACGGAAAGGCGTTTCAAGTTTAGAAAATGTTATGGTGGTTGAGTTGAACCGATTTAAGTGCCAAGTGTCTCAGTAACCCCACAAGTGCTCCTAATTTGCACAACAATACCTTTTACGTCTTATTAACGACCCCAACTCTCTGAATGATATAACTCGCTGTCATCCACTGGGCTATCGCAGGTGGCTCAGCCTTATTCGTTGTGGACTGTGGCCGTTACGAAAGGTACTACTAGCAGAGATCCCTTACCAGTAGCCTTAAGACCCTGGCGCCTCAGACCTATCATAAGTGATTATATAAATTGTCATTCCGATCAGTTTGGTTCCTCTCATTCGACAAGGACTGGTGTGTGAATGAATAACTAGATAAGGTGCCTACCAACATTCCTGACGGTACAATTCCTAATGTATATTGATGGGTCTTGATTCGACGGTAAGCCCGGCGCGTCATATGCTGCTTACAGCAATAGCAGTCTCATCCACTCCCAGCGAGTAAAACTTTAGCTTTTGCTTCACTTGCACCCAATGTGAACTGAATAGAATTCACATAGGACCAAGATATATTATCCAACTTCCGTGCTTATTCTGTAATCTTATCTTGACCTCTAATCCTCTCGTGCAACACTCCGGGGTATGCTCTGCAGGAGCTGTTCCTTCCACCATCTGCTCCATGCTTAATGAAGCCCATGATTACGTCGTACATATCCAGTTCCTATGTATACATTCATGACTTGGACCTAAGGTCTATGACTTATATTGACAGTCTCCTTAAACATCCTAGATTGCTGCCAAGCCCTTCCACAGGATTTGTTCTCAATTAAAGTCATTGTCCGCGCTGATATGATCACATTTGCCCGCCAGGACTGCTTCTTGAGAAATACTGCTATACCTGGTTGCTGTAGTATCAAAGAGAATGACTGTTTCACGTGTTTGAACCATCAGTATGGAAAGCACTGGACCTGTACTAGAGAGTGTGATATTGTGGCTGCCAGGGTACACTTAGGGTACAGGTACTTACATGTGGCAAGTCGTGAGAAGCTGTGATCTGGAATATTCCAAGTGCCGTCCCTGCTCAGCACATGATAGACTCCACAGTTGAATGTCCTAAAATTAGTGTTTTCAAACTTCATGGCATAAGACGAAAACTCTGTCATTATTTTACGGACAGTAATATCCTTAAAGATATACAAGAAATGTATCCAGAATTTGCTGTGCCCTGAGAATGCCCTTTCGATTCATATTGTAGATATATGCCCACTGTGCTATGTATTATAATGGAATGTTTGTACTTTCATCCAAGCGAACCAGAAACTCTGTTTATGTATTCAGCTTGCCACATCACGTAGATTGTGAATTGTGACCGTCAGTATCACGTAGATAATGCACGAACCCTGTACCTCCCGTTGAACCCCGTCCATTCTACTCCCAGTGTTACATGTTTTCACTCGCCATTATATTGCTTGTTCTTGTATCGAGCCGAACCCTTCTCTGATGGGGTAAGGACCCCTTGGGCCCCAAGGCCTGCCGGAATGCACCTGTCACCCTCCGGTGTCGAGATGTTGTACCTGCTGCACTTGCCTCGACTTTTCTCCTAGCCAGGCACTCTTCACCCATACTGTCATTGACATGTTTTGTCTGTCTATATTTATACAAGTAAGCACTTCACAGTAAAGTATTGTAGTCTGTATTGTGACATGAGCTTCTGTAGTCATTTTGCTTTTGTCGTGGTGTTAATAGTCGAGTGGCGGTCACATCATTGGTAGGGTACGTTTACTAGATGCGAGTCAGGCCATGTTGACACCTGGGTTCAGTGGGGAGAGAACAGTGCTCCCTGTCCACCTGTTGGCTTGATTTTCGCTGCAAGAATGGAGAATTTATTGTGTACTCCTACCCATCCTGTGCACAATAGGTCCAGGGACTTGGTCTCAGTGGCCGAATTAGAAGATACTTAGGAAATATTAACATATTTGAGCAGCATTGGATGAATTATAATTACTCAACACTCTACATGGTAAGTGAACTTCAGTAGCTGTGGTTTTCGTCACCAGCCGTAGCCAGGTGAGGTGTTCTGCCACTGTTGCCTTCACTAGACCTCTACACGCACTCCGTGCACTTGGGGTCCGGCAGTACGAAGAAACTCTTGTCAGCTTGTATGAGGAAACATCATTTAGGTGAACGCAGCTTACCACAGTGGAAGTGAAGCTATCGACTGCAGTACATCTAATGATAGGTCCACCTCAAAAGGAACAAGATGAAAAACAGGTATTGGAGGTGGTAGGGTTGGTCGGCCCCAGCAGCCGACCCTGACCTCCTGTCTACCTTGTGTTGTTTCTAACGCTGCTGCCCTTCACCTCGAACATGCCACTTCCTCAAACCACCAGCCTGTCCCGCCCTTCCCTTACGAAACATGCCCGTATTATTATTATTATTATTATTATTATTATTATTATTATTAATATTATAACGACCGCAGCATACTGATTGTATGTGTGTTTGTTGTGACACTGAATGTTGACTTGAAAAGGTCACTAAGCCAAATTGATAAATGGTCTTTTTGTGACTAGTGATGGATGAGTGGTGCTTCTCTCAGACCTTTGTGGGTCCCAGAGAGTCAGTTGCGTTGCACGTTTTTGATGCTGCTTGTATAAGTTGTAGGTGTCATCAGAATCTTCTAGTTTTTGTCAAATTTTTGTCTGATGATTCTCTAAAACAAGTGCGAAATGATTTTATGTTAAATCCGGATCTATTTCTTCAATGTATTTCAATGTTTGCACATATTTCATCAATAACGGATCTCAGAGCCATGTTTTGTGCATTGTACTTCACAAAACATGTGTTATGGGTCATATGGGTATGGACTGTAGAGCTGCTCAGTGAGGTAAGGATCATGACCTTAATATAATTTTTGTGTGTGTGTACCTGTACAAGGTCTGCAGGCTAGTCAGGGCTGCTTACCCATGTTCCGTTGTTTAGTTTTTGTGGTTTACTGCTTTACCTCTTGATGTACCTTTTTATTATTATTATTATTATTATTACGTTGCTGACTATCGCAGTTGCAGCTCCTTCCTTGTTTCCTTTCCACCGCTCTGCTTATTCATTTCCTGTCACCTGTCCGGCTGCGGCCTGTTCCTGTACTCTGCTCGTGCCTTTCCTCTGATAATCCGGCACTAGTACAATCAACACCTCCCATCCGGCCACTGATCTGTCCACCACTGTTCCTGCCCCTCGTCACCAACCTCCCGCCTCTCTAACTCTTAAAACACCTGTGGAAATTGATAAGTTAATAGATAATAGATAAGGGTTTACTAGATTCAGGCAGCCATTCGGCTGGAAAGACACTATTGAGGCATCACAGATGTTACAGAACTGACAGGCCATAATAGCAACTAGTTCACTGATCATTAAAAACCTAAAGATCAAGGTGAGCTGGGTACTTCCACCTGCGTGAGGTGCATCCACATAGTCAGGGTGGCAGATATACAGGAATGTTTACATTGGAAACGTAGTTTACAGTAGATGACTTGCTGTGTTTATATATTGTGTAACAGCCACCCATCTTACGCTGTTGGCCCCTGTAATCAGGACCACATTCTCAACGCGGTCTCCCTCCGTTTTGATGAACCTGCCTCTCTGTCTCCAGTAAACATTCATCATATACTTCTCTCCGCTGTTACCTTGCTCACCTTCAACATTATCCTTCCACAGGATTCACTAAGGACTTAAGACTCAGATAATATATATATATATATATATATATATATATATATATATATATATATATATATATAT
>JAYMFT010006925.1:0-17080 GCA_038088735.1 Panulirus argus
GTGCATGTATGTATATATGTGTGTATGCGGGGGGATGGGTTTTTCTTCATCTGTTTCCTGGCGCTACCTCGCTGATGTGGGAAACAGCGATCAGGAATAATAAAATAAATATATATAATAATAATAAAGAATAGGTGAAAGGAAAAATGGAATGAATATTTTGAAGGATTGCTGAATTTGCTTTTAATTAGGCCGTACGGGCAATAATTACAAGGAATAAGTGTACGTGACTGGAAGATGTACATGAGAAAGCAATCGGAGGTAAGGCGGAAGGTACAATGGATGAAAAAGATGGCATGAAGATATTAGTAAACTGAATTGAGAGTAAAATGTTTTCAGAGAAGGTAAACAGCATGAGCACAAGAGAGCAAATGGTAACATCAATGAAGGGAACATGAGGAAGTCGTAACAGTCAATATGAGATAACAGTATTATAGATAGTATTGCATAGTACTGTTCCCTGCAATACACCTAGTAGGATATCTGTCAGACACAGTTCCATAACTTCGAAACTCCTTGATCCATTTTCCCATTTTTTTTTCTTTGCTACTTTTTCCTGTAGAATTGTGCATTTCACTTTGTCAAATGCCCTAGCAAGTGCTTTTATTAGCATGGAAGTTCGTATTTTGAAGCTTCACCACACTGGACATGTTATGACACAAACATGGGTGGGTGAGAAGGTTAAAGTGATGGTGTAGAGGCCATTTGCACCTTAGCCATCCCAATTTACTGAATGATAACTGACAAAAAGTGATGTTTGTCCACACACATTCCTGAAGCATTTGTTATAAAATTCCATGAAAAACTGTATCAACAGTGCTAGAAATATTATGTAAGTACATAATATTTCCTATAATGAAACATCTTGGTTATTAAAAGGCACTTTATATATTAGAAGACATTTATATTGATTTCAAAGTCACCCATGGTGTCCCTTCCTTCTAACCTTAAAACAACTGGATTTAAATAACAACAATTTCAAAAAATAAACTTCTGAATCATATAAATCCTGTAGAAGTCACTGGACATAGACAAAAACTGTAGACAATGATAAGTGATGCAATACTATAGTAATAACTTTCATATGTACATCTTCAAACATAGAAGAATATTGGTACCCATTAATCTGCATATAATCTCTGGGAAATATATATTAATTACAACTTTCTAGTCACAATTTACGACTAAAAATGTCTTAGATGATGCTTACATAGCATCAGAGTTTAAGTATATTCTGTATTTTGAAAAGTATATAGTTTCATACATTTCAGTCATTGTAAATGCTTCAAAAAATTACAAAATAAAAGTAAAAAATTATACTGAACTCTATTGGCTGTAGAGCTCATAAAAGAATACAAAAACAGTTTCAGAAAATGACCTTTGTATTTAAGAAACAACAGTTAATGAAAGTTTCATTACATTTCAAGTCACACCTTCAGCCTGATTTAACACTACCAGTTTAGGGGCTGAGGAGACACCAAGCAAACTCGGAAAGCTACTGGGCTATGACACACCTTGAGGAAACAAAACTGGTACCTCACAAAAGAGCCAAAGAGCTGTTAAGAAATAAATGGGGTTTTTACATTTACGCTCAAAATGTTCACAAAACAGAGCATTGGCAGCCATTCAACTATAAACAGTATGTAATACCAAAAATAAAAAATAAAAACGGAAAAGTGACAGTGTATGGCAACAGAGAAAGTTCATGACAACCAACAGACACTGTATTTGTATGTAGTTACTTGTAGTTTCTGTTCATGCATGGTGTCATATGTGATGGTGCTTTTCTTTGGACTGCAACTACATGCAGAGAATGATCACATGAATGCTCAAGTCTTCACATATATGGATTCTTATAACTGCCATCCATTTAACACTTATTTCACTTTCCGAATTTATATCCCCATACAGCACACTATCCTCAATTCACATTATAGCCATTTGCTTCATTTGCGAAGTATGTCTGCATTAAAAATAACACATATACCACCACTATTTACCGCTCCATGCCAAATTCATGGGCATCATCATCAGTAACATCACCATACTGCCAGACATTCAGGTGCTTCCTTTTGGCTTCATCCTGGGCAGTGCGGTACTCATTTACCTGATGGGGAAAAGAATTCCATTGAAAGACATATTTTGGAAAAAAAAAGAGTAAACATCCAATCACATCAGGCCAGCTTCAAATTCACTTTTGTTCTAACTGAGTCATCCACACCCCAATTGCTATTTCCCACAAAATCTCTCTCTAACACATAATTACCTCACCTCTGCAATTTTGTGTGTCTGCACCACTAATAATATTACTACATAAGTGAAGCTCTGAGCCTTCACCTTAACTTGCCCTACTGTACAAAAACATTTTAGGATACTGCAAGTAAGTGCTACCTATATGCTTGTTAAATATACTTATGCACTGACAGGCTTTATTTACTCCCTTTTACAATACACTCTCAATATCTCAAACTTGATAAAATGCACTTTAGTCTGCTACACAAATGCAAATTAATATTTCTGAAGCATCTCCACCTAATCACTTAATACTGATCATGCAGCTCTCGACACTAAAAAAAACTTACAATGACAAATCAATGATGAACACGTCATCACAGCCTTCGAAAATTCACAAAAAATCCATTCATTCATCAATTTTTTTTATTTATTTCATACTTGTTTGCAGTTTCCTGCATTAATGAGGCAGCACCAGGAACAAATGAAGAAAAGGCCTTATTCACTCTATCTGTCATGTGTAATACACTGAAAACACAGCCTCCTATCCTCAACCACGCCCCACATACCCTTCCATTGTTCCCATCTGTTTCTATCTATCTTTGAATTTGCTAAAGTGTTTCAAGTTTACATTATCAATCTCCCCCTCTTTTTTTCCCCTAATTCAATACATTTCAGCATATTTCTAAAAGCTTGATACAAATTCTAGTTCTGTAAAACATATTTTTATATTTACATTCAATGCCCACCTACTTTGGCTTAAACAAACACTTGGAAACTAAAATATTTCATGTGGTTATGCCACTCCAAGGTTTCTAGCTTCCAAATCATATTATTAGACTCCCATAAAGCTCTGCTAAGTCACGGATATGAAACCAAAAATCTTTCATGGGCCACGGTTACTCTACTATTACTCTACCAACTAGCAAGAACTCCACCTTCCTTCTGAAGAATCTACTTTATATGTACAACCCATGTTCATTTTACATTCAAGATATCAAAACAAGTTATCAAAACAAGTCACAAGCACCAAACCTATCATTTTGAGTAGAAAGGCAACTATGTAAGCACTGTAAAAAAAATTATCAGTAGAAAAAGCTGCAAAATCATTGCAGACAGTAACACTACCAAGTCTGTGCCCAAGTACATGACTAAATTATTTGATGGGGAATTCAACAAAGCAAATCATTACAGTCATATCATTAACTGACAGATCCTGATATACATATACAAGAAGTACCAAAGCTCTAAGCTCCACACAAAATTTCCAGGTGCTATCTTTTTTAAATTGTCTGCTGCTTCCCACTTCAGCTAGGTAGTATCTTTTAACATTCCTTTGTTCCTACTTAAGGAAAAATCATACATGACAGAGGATTTCAAGCCCCCACACACCCACCCCTCTCAACACCAAGCTCCTGAGTTTTGCTTAGTCTCACCTTTTGCCATTTTCCAACCAATCTGTTGTGGAATGTCCTCTCACAAGCATCTTGTACAAGCTTACTCACTTTTGCCACCCCCTTCCCACCCATACCATTTTCCTAAAGCACCTACAATCTTGTACCACTGTCACTACCAATAAGTCATCAGACATCCCATGAGCTGCATCTCTCAGCACATTTACATCTAAAAGTCTCTCTACATGGAAGTGTGCATGACATTTTTTTTTTTATTTAAAGCTTGAAACACAAAATGTCTACAAAAGCTAATGCTTCTTCCAAAAACTTAAATACTGAATGCTAGTTTAAGTCACTATGCAAGAATTATATGTCATGGTAACCTAAGAAGGGAATCTCTCAGTACACAAGATGTCTCTCAGTTTCACAAGTGCAATGAAAAATACCTGGAGAACAAACATAAATGTGAGGCATTAATGTAATTTATTACGATCATATATTCACGTTTAAGCATCTATATGAACACTGTTGTTTGCACCCATCAAGTCTGGCAGGGGCATAAAACCAAAAAGCTTAAATTCAAATACTAAAACACTGATTCTAGACTTACCAAAGACTGCAGTCTTTTTTCTTTGCGTTCATCCACAAGCATCAAACCCTGTGAGAGAAGTGTACGGGATACATCTGCTTTGGTATCAGCTCGTTGAATAGATACATAATCCACACCTCCATTACGGTATTCTCGGTTGACCAAGACTTCTCGTTCCATTGTTTCACTCTTAAGTAATGCTATTGCATCTTCAATGTAGTCTTCCTGCAGAGGAAAAAATACCACTGTCAACATCATTCCCAGTTTCAAAGTTAGTTCACAGTGATCTGGAGCAAAACCAAAGTCACATACCTTATAACGTCCCTCTGCAAACTAACCATAATATATAGTGCTTCATTCACCTTGCCTAAGTGAATGAAAACAAGAATCCATAATTATATAGCTTTATATAATAATTTTCCATGCATGGAATGTAATATTCCTGCTAGCAGCACCATCTTCCGTTTTCAAACATGGAATGGTTCTTAAAATCTATTTTGGTTTCCCCTTTCCCATGTGAATAAACCAGAAATTCTCAATTCCTAAGTCATGTTTCCTGTGTGGGTGGAATGCTGATTCAGCCACATTCCTCTTGAGAGAGCATATAATGTTTGTTTTAAGCTGCACTGTATTCTCCTTAAGGGTGGGTTGGTTGTGCAATACTTTTAGAGGTTAACACTTATCCTTTGCAGATTATCTTTTAAATGCTGCATCATCTATGCCATGTTATCACTTGAGTGCCTACGTACAAAAGCTCAATCAAGCCAAGTGAAAGTGACATGCAGAGAATATAAAAAAAACAAAAAAGGGCAGATCAAATCTGCAACTATCTTGCTTTGTCGTTGATCATTCAAATCTTATAAATGTCTAGGTGTACTGCAAGATTGGAGAGAATATGTCTTCATGTGAGCACGTGCTCCTCTATGTGGAGAAACAAAAACATGAAAAAAGAGAATTCTGATGAAACAAAAACAATCATGTTAGGTAATGTGAATGTAAAAGGAAACTGGGAGTACCAGGTGTAAATACAAATGGTAAATTTCTGACAGACATGTGTGCAGAAATAAAGACCTGGCCACTGGTGATGACACTAATTTTGGAAAACTGGATACTGATAGCAAAGAGCAAAGAGAAATTACATGAGGTGGTGAATGAACTTTACATGGCACATATAATAAGAAAGTTCAGGGTAAATGTTAGTAAAAGGAAGGTGCTAAGTACTAGTTTATAGGTCTAACTTCCTCCTCATTTATAGATAAGATGAGTTTCTGCTTAAGGCAGGGTCAGTGCATAGTGGTAGATGTTGCATTGCCACACAAAAAAATAGCAAGGTAAAGTATACGAGCAGGATGGGTGGGGATCTGTTAGATGCGATACAAGAATTTAGTAACTGGGTTGTACATGCAAACATGCACAATGAATGAAAAGAAAAGAAAAAGGGAAGGCCTGTCCAAGAGCAGAAGACAACAGGATCCTTGCCCAATGGAGAACACAGATAGCTCAATTCTATGTGGATAATGAATAAAGCAGAGCTCTATGATTATAGCTACTAAAACAAGAAACAGGGTAAGGTCAGGTTTGTGTGAAAGCAAAAGAAGGGTGGCTTTCCTGCTGTGGGAATGTGTTAAAGAAAGCAAGGAAGTAAGTTCAAGGCTGATGTCGGTTAGCTTTGAAAGCAAACTACAAGAGATGAGTAACTGTTAATGTGAGCAGCATTTCCTCAAAAAAGTTTTATATATCTCCAAAAGAAAGCCACAATATAAAATTATTTGTAAGTAATTCTAAGTTTTAGGTATCTTTTTCTTGCTCTTTACAAATCCCACAAAATCGATCAATCCTCACTATTCAACTGTTAAATACACAAAATCATGACTTCAACTTCACTGAAAATTTCCTGTAAGCCTGTTTACTATTTGCAGTACGATATTTTCGACCATTCGTAGATCTACAGACAGCTTTCCACTCTATCAGATAGTCTACTTTAATCCAAAAACATATTACGTACTTCACGACCCAACAGTGTTTTACAGTTGCATCTCATTCTCCCCAGATAAAAAAATAATAAAAAATAAAAAGTGGTACTCGTACGAAAAAATCAGAGATAAAGTTTTAATGGCGAGTAATGATGATGAAGTACCTAAATGAACTGCATTTAATAACAATGTGAATTCAGGCAGAAAAATAATTTGTTTGCAAACATTCAAATGCTGATAAGCAAGTGAATGTTCACATTTTCGAGCAACTGTACCAAGTGTGATCCGTGCTTTCTCTGCAATGCCTCCCAAGTACCCAGCTGACACCCCTCCAGGGACCTCAACCGGTGTGGTTGCAACTCCTTCCTGCAGTGGAGTAAAAAAAAGCGGGAGATTACCGTGTTGTCAATGAAGCAAAAGTTGGAAATCGTCAAGCGCCATGAGAAGGGCACCCCTGCCAAAGTGTTATTATCCGAGCTTGATGCTTTCCGTAGGATTGTGTATGACTTGCGTACCTCTAAGAAGAACAGAGTTACATAAGCGACGTGTGTGATGATGGGAGCAAGCATAAGAAAATGTGCAAGGCAAATATTAAAGCCCTAGATCATTTCGTGATCTAGTAGTTTAAAAAGAACTCTTATTTCTACAGAACAATGACAAGTACTGTACTGCATTGTATGTTTAATCAATTTTTTTATTTTTGTCATTTTAATGCAAACTTTTAATTTCCACCATTTAACAGACCACTGAATTACCATTAAATAAATCTTTTAACTATGAACTTTTTAACTCTGACATTTAAACGAAAACTTTAAAAGCCCATCAATCATACATGATATTTAAAGTTCATCAGTCTAAGAAATCTCCCTTAAGGGATGGCTAATGGTGGCAGATACATTGTCATTGAATAGATTATACCATTTACTTTTATGTATTTTTAACGATAATCATCTTCAGAATCACTATTGTGATATCAATGGAAGTGATGTGCTTACCATCATTTTCACCTATTCATTTTGGCATTCCTGGTTTGTTATAGTGTCTTTTCATATTAAATGATATGCATCAATGGCATTATTGCATGCTAATGTTATTCTCAAAACTTCCATCCACGAATATGACCATCATATTTTTGGCAAATATTTTCTAAAACTTGAATAGGTATAGTTGGTAGATAAGAAGGCTGAAACTTCTACAGAGATTTTTATCAAATACATTTATCCCTTGCTTATTAAAGTTTTGCCGACCAAAGCTTTGAGTATACATACTTAGGCTAATGTATACCATTTTACCAAACACTTCATCAATATCAAGTACCCCAGGTGTCCCATGGTACCATCAGAATTTCATCTATGCACTGGTTAATTGTAAAGTGGTCGTGAGCTACTTGTGGCACAGCCCAGCAGATCAATATATATAAGAATTAGCAGGAGTGTTTTAACCATTGTGTGTATTTCTGGGGCAACTGTTGAGATAGCCTTTTGTGTGGCACAGCTGGATGAATTGTGTTCTTACAGTTTACCTTGATAAGAACTATGTTCTCATGGTTTCCTTCAACAATTACTAGGCAATTACTGAATCAGTTCATACATATCTGGAATGAATGAGTGAGGAAAGGTTGACAAAGAAGATATATGTTTCAGAGGTGGAGGGAACAAGGAGAAGTGGGAGACCAAATTGGAGTTGGAAGAATGGAGTGAAAGGGATTTTGAGCGATCGGGGCCTGAACATGCAGGAGGGTGAAAGGCGAGCTGGAATAGATTGAAATGGAACGATGTGTTATACCGGGGTTGACGTGCTGTCAATGGACTGAACCAGGGCATGTGAAGCGTCTGGGGTAAACAACGGAAAGGTCTGTGGGGCCTAGATGTGGAAAGGGAGCTGTAGTTTCACTGCATTACACATGACAGCTAGAGACTGAGTGTGAGCAAATGTGGCCGTTTCGTCTGTCTCCTGGCACTACCTCGCCAGCGTGAGGGGTGGTGATGCTATTTCCCGTAGGGTGGGGTGGCATCAGGAGTGGATGGGGGTGAGCAAGTGTGAACTGTAAATGTGTATTGGTGTATATGCATGTGTATGTGTATGTATGTATATATGTATATGTTGGTATGTATATATATATGTCCTGTGCATATATGAGCATGTATGTATAGATGTGTGTGGGGGGATGGGTCTTTCTTCATCTGTTTCCTGGCACTACCTCGCTGACGTGGAAAACAGCGATCAAGTATAATAATAATAAAAAATAATATCTTTTTCAGTGCACATATCTGATTTTTGTCATGTCTTTCTGTTTTTTCATAGTTGCCTATTTCTACCTTTGTGCTGCACAAAGAGGGAGTTCTAGCTAGATTTGTAGGCTCAGTCCCTTGGCCTTTGCTGTCATACAAAAATTTTTTGTCTCATTTTTCCTAAATGCCTGAGTATTACTATTTAAGATTTTGGCATTCATGTTGTTTTCCCCTAACAATCTGAGAAAATACTGTATGATCCATGGAGTGAAAAAAGTGAAGAAGAAAATAATGTGAAAAGAATGTGAAAACAAACGAATGAATTATATGAGCTAAGCATGTGTTTTGGCAGTCTTGTTGTACAGGATCAAATCTTTGTGCCAAACCATCTGAATGTAAGTTTGAGTGATAAAGCATGTGAAGGTATACATAGGGCAGGGAGGGTGGCATCCCTGATGTAAATAAACACTGGTAATCAATTATATACAACATGCCTCAGAGATGTGAAATGTAAATTGAGAAAACCAACTTGCTGGGATACAAAGGTGCTCATCAATAAGCATCTGCATTTTGTGTTATATGACCAAATGACAAAAAGCAGCAAAAAAAATGAACTCAGTTGTAACAGCTAACCAACGTATAGATATGAATGCACAAGCATACACATTCATAGATACTGAGGGTAGAAGAATTCTTCCTCTACTTCACATAGGCAAGCTGAAAAGAAACCACAACCACCTATACCATCCCATACTTGCCCCCCCCCCCCAACTCTTCCATCATTTTTACCGTCCCTTCTGTCAACACAACCACCACACATTGCATCTTCCACTAGCTATGTCAACTTACCTAACAAAGTGAAGCTCTGTTTGCTTTTGTTTTTTCCACTTCCAAGGGTAGCAGGGATGGTGGAAGAGGTGACAGCAAATGGGTATGTATGTATAATCACCCCAAGACCAATATCTATGAACAAGTCTTAGTGTTACCCAAGACCTTTCTAAAGGATCCTGCATCCCAAGGTTGTGCTACAACCAGAGACAGGGAAATATAGACTCCTTTCGACTGATAAGCTAGTTGACAAGACTGTACTCCCAGTGATACAACCTTGCCAAAGGTGACTTTTCACTAATGGTGTAAACTATTGCAGGTGGGGACAGAAAACACCTGGCAAAGGAGTTGGCTGGGGTGAGAGCACACATGGTGTACAGTTAATGATAACATCGCAGCAGAAGTGGTGGAAAAACAGGATGTACTAACAAGATATGAGAGTGGAGGACATCCTGTTTAATAACAGGATGTCACTTTATTTTGCTGTATGATAATACTGGTAATCTTTAATGTATTCATGTAATATACAGAACAGCTTACTGTACTGTATGAGAAAATGTGTCCAGAAATAATTAGAGACCAATAAAATAACAGGTATTTTATAAATGTAAACATACATCGAAATGATAAAAGCAGTGCATAGCACTTTTTCCGTGTACTTATATCACTGTCTCTCAAGAAACTCACTTTTTGAACATGTCCTGTCATGCTGCCCAGAAGAACCACTGAGCCAGTCATGCGCTAGGACACATGTCAACAACAACAAAGATGGCTATAATGAATGTTCAAGCAGCTGCAATTCTGTAATTTATAATGGCTGTAGCAAAGTGAAACACAGCCATAAGTTCAAAAAAACATACTTGGGTAAGTTCGTGATTACAGCGAAGAGAAACAGAGCGAGGCTGCAAGGTGTACGATGTAAACAAAGGAACAACTGATGCTCATCAAAATTAAAATAATAAACACAAACTAAGAACTTTGACAGTAACATAATAGTATATAAAGTTTAGAATCTTTAGTGCAATTGTTTCATAATGTTAACATTTTTCTTTTACATTAATAAAACAATTATTGAGTATAGATCTTGATTTGAAAAAAAAATGTGGAATTTTTTCAAAAAAAAAAAAAAAAAAAAAGAAGAAGAAGAAGAAGAAGAAGAAGAAAAAGAAGAAGAAGAAGAAGAAGAAGAAGAAAAGGTTCTGTCTAATAATATGCCCTTTAGGGAATGATTGTGGACCTTAAAAACACCGAGAGAATCTATGAACGACAATTAAAAAAAAAAAAAAAAAAAAAAAAGAAGAAGAAGAAGAAGAAGAAGAAGAAGAAGAAGAAGAAGAAGAAGAAGAAGAAGAAATGAGGAAGTACATGGAGAAAGTGCTAGTGTGACTCTACCTTAAGTTTTAAACCAATGAATGTAAATGCTACAGCGATTGCAAAGTTCGTATGTCCATGCATTTGGATTTAATTTAAACAAACGAAGCATCTCACATGCTTTTCCTACACTTGTAGAGTTTTTTGTTAAGTAATGAAGATTTTCTCTTTCAGTACTGAGACCCTCCCAAAATGAGTAGGAGCCCAGCAACTATTAGTTTTGCCAGTGACACAGAAAACTATTAATCTTAACAAAAACCTGGATGCTGTAATGTCTTATGATTGGATGAAACATCCACCATTTACAAGTCATTCAAGCAGTATAAAATGTTACTTACATCTTTGCTGAACTTTACTAATGCCAGGTGTAATTCATGAGCATAAGAAGGCGGAGAGGAGAAACCACTAGGAAGCGACGCACACTTGACTCCCTGAGTCACTTCTCTGTTGCCATAGTCAATATAACGTACTGACACATTGCTTCCACTAACTTTTTCTACTTTGGCACGGTACCAAAGGCCATCAACGAACTGTGCAGCACAGAGGTCACCTGTTGAGAAAATATATTTTAACAAAAAATATTCTATTCTTGAAACTTGGAAAAAGGAAGATTACTAAAAGAAAGTTTATATACACTTTCTTTCCCACAGTAACTGATCATATCTAGCCCTGTCAATTTCAAGAAAGGCAAGGACAAAATTCTTATTAACAGATTAACAAACTATGAGTTGCTGGTATTCCTTAGGGACACTTGCACCTCTGTGCTGTATGACTACCTACAAACAGCAAAATGCCAATTTAAGAATTGTAATACCAACCAGACTTGGAAGTAGGGAAAAGGCAACAAGAATTGACCTCCACTTCATTACCAAGTCTATTTTGCTAACAAAAGTTACTGGGTAAGACCGAATACTTTCTAATTTGGCCATAAACCATTACCTTCCTGCCCCAGGATCCCCTTCTGAATTACTCTGCAGCACTCAAGAAGGTGGCCATGTCAATTGGGCAGGACTACAGGTGTGTGATGTGCGATATGTAGTGTGTCTTTGTGGGATAAGCACAAGTCAAATGAAGAACAAAATTTCCTTGTCTTTAGTATGGATGTTGCATCTTTGGCATGAGGGTCTTGTGATATTAAGTGCTTGAAGTTCTAAAGTGGAAGGTGCATCTTGGGCATGAATGGCCTTGTGATAATGTATCACTTCTTGTAGTTCTGAAGTAATGGATAGCACCAAAAATGTAAACAAGAAAGGTTAAATGGCATATGCTTAGGAAGTGAAGTTTCAGGTGGGTGTATATCCAGAGGAGTGGCACTTAGGACTCGGTCTGGAGGCAGTTGTTTAGTATCTGCTAGGTTGCTCCAGTGTGTATATTTGTCAGAGGTTGTGTCTGAGGAGGGATGAGGCAAATGTAAGAACAGGTTGCTCTAGTGTGATGTTGGAATAAGTTTTTCATTTCAATATGGCAGCTGGTGGTTGGTTATGGAATGATCTAGATAGGAAGTGTCCAACGCTGCTGCAGAGAAGTGAAAGCTAGGCATAATATTGTGAGCTTGTGTTTGAAGTATATTTGGTACACACAGTAAGTGTTGAATGCTTGTGGTTGCTAAGCAGCTGATGACTGATCTGAGTGCTTGTCTGATGTGGTAAATTTACCATACTGTTTTACCTGTTTTGGAGGAGGCAGATGATACCGCATTTGAGGCATAGCTTAGGATGGAATGGAAGAACTGCTTGTTGAGGATACTAAGCATTCTTTATCTTGTCCAAAAGTGGTAGCAGTAGGTGTTCTAAGGGAACTAAGTTTATTTATGACCTCTAATCTTCGATGCTGTCCCAATTACTTATGATTTTATGATCTGATTTTCATAAAAGTACTTCCTTAATTACCCCTATCATTTTAAGCATCATGAGTAAAATACTCATTTTCAAAACATCCTCCCAGTTCCATATATTCTTTTCTTGTACACTCCCCTTGCATCCATACAAAACCATCAGGACTGATGTACAATCTCCTCACAGCCCACTTTCCCACCATGGTTACAACCACAGCCACCAACAATACCAGTTACCTAGAACGCTTACAGGTTTAAGAGCTGTATAACTGAACATTTCCACTCCTTTAACTTTGTCTCAAAGCCTGATCATCGAGGCTTTTCTCACCACGCATAGCTTCTATATCTTCCTCTTTTTCTTCCTGGGTACAACCACATATATTTGATCAGCAATTTTTGCTTGGCTCTTTTGTTTGTTTCTAATTTTAGAAATATCAGTCACACAAAAATTGCATCTCTTGTTGCAAGTAACTGCAGACAAATGAAAATAAGAGTAAATGACAAAACATTAAAAACACTTAAACAGTATCCATTTCTATTCTATTGGTAACCCAAGTGTAATGTTTAATTCTAATCTAAAATAGTAAAACAGTTGTTGCTTACCTCGCCTGGGAGTATATGCTCCACCAAGAGGAGGTTTGGTGTCAAATTCTGCCCGCAAGTTCTCCATCAACTGTTCAAGAGCAGGCCCATCTGAGCAGTACTGACCGTACAAGGCACCATCCTGAGTTACTTCAGTAATCACCATGGGCTTATAGTCTATTCTGCGTTCACTGACTTCCTCAACCTTACAAAAAAAGATCATGCATTAACATGACAATACACTATGTATTTTATATATCTATATCCATATCTCATCCATATTTATACCACGTGTTCTATCCAAGGACTATCTATCTATATCTCTGGCCAGTTCCCAAATGTAACTCCCTGAATGGGGTGGCCACAGTAATAGAGTCTTCATAACTACGAACTCTAGTGCCACTTCTTAAGCCTGCTACACATGCTCAGTTTTTTTGCACCGGCTTAACTGTATAGTTAAAACAGAATCAAGCCAGCGCATCCACATGGTGCAGATTTTGGTCAGTATTATCCAGTAGACGACATGAACAGACGTGATGAAGACCTGTTTCTGGCCATTGTTGCGCAAGGGTGCACCATTAAGAATAATGTCCTGTTTTAGGTGACGGCACTGATTGTACTGAAGGCAGTTTTGAATGCTCCTCCTCTAGTTGTTCTTGTAATTCCTGATCTTGAGGGAGATCCAGTTCTATAGATTCCTAGAAATATACATATAATGCATATGCCAAGCGTCCAATTACGAATGCTGTATGCTGTCTGCATTTAACCATGTCTTCATTAATTATATTCCATTCATCCACCCCTCATACTGAGAAAGTACTTCTTCACATCTTGCTTAAGTTTCTTGCTCAATTTTCAAGTTACATCCTCTGGTTGTTCTATCCCTTCATCTCTCAAAATACTGTTCACTCTCCACATCATCGATGTGTTAATTGAAGGGTTGTGATAAGTCACCCCCACTTTTCTCTCATCTAGGGTGGGTAAATTTAAAGCTTCTAGCCTTTCCTTGTAATACAGCATTTTCAATTAGGGTGCAATCATTTAGTCCTTCACCAGACATCTATTTGCTTTTTGTGCTTCTTTGGGTATGATGATCAAACTTGGGAAGCGTATTCTAGTTTTGGCCATATGTATGCCATGAACAGCTTGCTTAATGCTTCCTTATCCATATTCTTTACATCTATTTTTGTATTTCCCAGCAGAAAGTCAGTCTCCTTAACTATTCTCCCAGTGTGGAACTCTGATGACTGGTTAGGGATAATTGTCAACTCCCAAGTCCATCTCAAGCACAGAATTGTGAAGCTTGTTTCTGGCTAGAAATTATCAAATTGAGGCTTTCTTTTACACTGTCCTATCTAATTTTTTTTACATTTGCTGATGTTGAATTTCATCAACCTTGTACAAGCCCAACTTTGGAGTTTGTTTAGGTCCATGTGTAAGATGATGAAATCTGCTTCGCTTTTTATTTCCCTCATGACTTTTGTATCTTCTGCAAACATATTGAGGTAGGTAATTCATACCTTCAGGCAAGTAATTTACATGGAACATGAAGAGTAATGGTCCCAGAACAGGACCCTGTGGAACTCCGCTGGTAACCTTGATCCATTTAAAGAAGACTCCTGTAATGCGTATCCTTTGCTCCCTTCCAGAGATAATCTATCCACTGAAGGAGTTTCCCCCCTATTCCTACCTGGTGATCCATATTCCTAATCAGCCTTGCATGCAGCAAAAAGTCAAATGATTTCTGGCCATCCAGAAACAATCTACCCAGCCTTCCCTTTTGTTCAAGACAGAGCCCACTCTCTCACAGAAATCCTGGAGGTTTGTTAAGTGACCTTTCCCAAAAACCATTCTCTCTCTCACTTTGGTAATTTCTCCTTACTGAATGTCATTCATTTGCTTTTGTATTCTGTGCAAAATGAAAGATTATAGCAGAAATAAAAAATCCAAATGTACCTTATCATCATACGGTACATTAGTTTTCCTTGATGTTTCTCAGGGTAAGGAAATTTTTTAAATTTGAAAAACACTAATTTTGAGGGCTGGAAAGGAAACCTTAGTTACTAGTAAAAGGGTCAAGAAAAATTAGTCTTTTCTCCCATAAATGGGTTTCCAAAGCAATCATGACTGTGTTACTCTACTAACTAGCAACATCATTTATTCTTTACCTTATATGAGCTTTTCAAACTCCACTACTTTTTAATTATTCCCCCTGCTATTGGAGCAAAATTTCCCAAATAAATTACTCAATGCTTCTACTCCCATAAAAGAACTGCACAGATACAAAACTGTTACCTTCTCCTCTTTCTCTTCTTCTACAAAATTGGCCCAAATGTTAAGTTTCTTTTCTTTGGCTGAATCTTGAGCAACAGTAAGAAGATGGTAAAACTTTGACGATTCTGCTGTGAAGTGAACTGTACTAAGGCCTTCTTCTACTAAGAGAACAGACAAGTTTTTGCCATCCACATGTAGCCATCCAATGAAGTTCCCACCCTTGTCCATGGAATCTACCTGAAAATTAATGACATAATTATGAGTTTGCTGAATGCCTTCAAAGCTGGAGCACAGGGCCCTAGCTCAGCAGTATTAATTTTCAAAAAGGTGCATGCATGCACTACATGTATCCCAACAAGCAAATAAGAGCAGTCAAAAATAGACAAACAACATGAGAGACAAGATTCACAGATATGATCTGCTGAATAAAGCCTCTAAGGTCACACAAACATACTTTAGTTACTTCCAGTGTGCCAGAGCAACCAAAACATTCTACATTCTTACAGCACTTCTTAATATTTCCTGTGCCCACTAAGTTAATTTGTCAAATATGATTTATGTCTATTCACATCTCTGCCCCTATGCACATTCTGGAACTAAAAGTGCAGTTTACTTTGACTGAATAAATCTAAATACACACACAACATAAAAGGGGCTAACTGTTACGTTACACCAAACAAAAATATGAAACTGTAGTCAGAGCAAATATTGGAACATTTTCTTGTTTTCCTTGTATTTCTTTAACAAACCATCAAAATATCTGTGGGCACTAAAGTGATGTCCTGTGTAACCTCTGAGTACAGGATTAAAAGCAGACATTCTCCCAACATTTACGTAGACAACGAGATCTACTAATCAATAATCATAAATAAATATCAAATCTCCATATTCAAAACATCATTCAACTTTTACTGACTCGTATTGGGATATTTTCCACAACCTTTCCTGCTTACACAATACTTCACTTTCTTTTTTCAATTTATACAGCTATCAGTACATCGTAAAACTGTAAAATATTCACTTCTCAGTATCAACCAATACATAATATAAACTGCAATAACAAAGTAGCTGTGATTACATGCAATTGGACACCTCTACTTCTAGGTAAAGTTACAAAATGTGATAACAGAATTACCTCAATCTCCACTTCACGCTGCAAAACAAGGTTCTTGGTAAGAGCAAGAGCTTCTTCTCCAAATGGTTCACCAGGTAGTGTGCCTCCAACCCCTCCAGGAGCTGGTCGTGCAGCTCTGGGGCAGCTGATGCCTGCCAGCAGGAATGTGATAAGACAAGTCTCTCTGGGGATGAACAAACGAACACGAGAACCTGAAGCGACAAATTCCACCACTGCTTCAGAGCGACCAGCACGCTGGAGGAATGGTAAGAAACCTTTCGCTTTTCCTGCATCCTGAAAATTGATAGAAACTGCTGTGAAAATGCACATGACACTCTTGCCAGAGTCCAATACATGAAAGAACAATCTACATTCTGGAATCATGTATTAACAAATGCAAAACTTAGGTCCATTCTTTGCACTCAGACTAAGACTTGAAAAATTCCACAAGTAAGTCTGATAAACTCACCACTAATTTCAAAAAGCTAATTATTTATTTATTTGTTTATTTATAATACTTGATCGCTGTTTCCCACGTCAGTGAGGTAGCACCAGGAAACAGATGAAGAAAGACCCATCCACCCACATACACACATATATACATACATGCACAGTACATATATATACATACCAACATATACATATATACATACATACA
>JAYMFT010006936.1:0-17080 GCA_038088735.1 Panulirus argus
GTTCTGAGCCCAACACTATTTAATATTATGATTAATGATATTCTGTCTCCAGCTTCTGTCCCTCGGAACCTTAAATATTCACTTTATGCTGACGACTGTGCAATATGGCACTCCTCGCCTAATGCAGTTTTCGGCTGAACGGGTTCAAGTTGCACTTGAGACCGATCATCGTTGGGCGCTTCAGTGGGGATATAGGTTTTCACCAGCTAAAATCGTCGCGGTTGATTTTACCCAAAAAAATTAACTCCCGAATTTGCATCTACAATCAGACAACAACCCGATTTTCTTTCGCAATAACGTTAAATTTCTCGGTCTAGACTTTGACTGGAGATTAAATTGGGAAAGTCATATTGATTATTTGATGGTAAATTGTAATAAAAGATTATATATTCTTAAGTATTTTTCGGGTTCATTTTAGAAAGCCGACAGGAAATCTTTATTAATGCTGTACAAGGCCCTTATTAGAAGTAAGCTAGACTACGGCTCTCAGGTGTTTGCTTCTGCGAGCGAGTGTTCCTTGAGAAAGCTGGATATACTGCAGAATAAACGTTTGCGAATGTGTCTTGGAGCCCCATCATGTACTAGAGTTCCGCGGTTGGAAGTTGGGGCAGATGTACCTCCTCTCTGGTTGCGTCGCGATGGATTAACGTTAAAGTGTGGTATTCAAATGGCCAGGAGGAAAAACACTACTGCCTGTCGCCTTGCACAACAGTATGAGCAATTCGTCGACAGAGGCATCAGGCCCCTAGCCCTCGGAATACACTTCCTCAGTGAGAATTCTGGTCTGGAAGTGCAAGAAGTGGACACGCTGGTTGAAAGTAAAATACCTCCTTGGGAGGAGCCCAGGCTTAAAATTAAGACCAATTGGCTCCCTATAAAGAAAAGGAACGCTCCGGAGAGCGAGGTACTCCAGCAATTTCGAAATGTTATTGCTGATCATTCGTCCTATGTCCACTTCTACAAATATGGCTCAAAAACAGGTGAATGTGTGGGTGCAAGTGTATGGTCGTGCGAATGTTCTCTAAGGTACAGGCTACCGAACCATACATGTTTTTTGTGCAGAATTGTTTGCTATTGATAAAGCCATAGAAATATAATTAATTCAATTTATATCAGATCAGTTATTTTTTCCGATTCCTTATCAGCTCTTAAAGCAATAGGCTCTGGTTATATCGAGTCAAATGAAATTTAGGGCAACATCATTGATAAACTATATTCGTGTAAAAAAGATATTACTTGATCTGGGTGCCTGGTCATTGCAACATTTACGGCAATGAACAGGCAGACCGGTTAGCTAAGTCGACCTCAGAACTTGAGGAGGTCGTTGCGATCCCTCGGGAACTGGGGTCCTGCCTTTTCTTGGGAAGAAATTCAATATTTCTTCAGTGGCAGAGTCAGTGGACCAGCCTGATCATCAACCAAAAATTCAAGACCGAATTAGCGGACTGGACGACCTCATATAGGAGGAACGGAGGGAAGGAAATCGCTCTAGCCCGTCTACGACTCATTGCAACTTACAGCACACACCTGCAGGCATACATCACCAAAACCTTCCCGCCAAGATGCCAACTATGCCACAGAACCCTGACAATGGAACACCTCCTGCACTGCGGAATATACAAACAAGAAAGGAAAAAATTGGCTGAATATTTCAAAAACAAGAAAATAAACTTCACCATATACAATCTTCTTGGTGATGATAATAATATAATTAACAGGTTGATTGTCTTTCTCAAGGAAGCGGAAATAATCAAAATGATATAAGGTGGTTCGCCAGCTCGACTCTGTACCGGTACTGGCTTCGGGTGTGAATGCTTCTGCTTCGGGCTGGCTGTGTGGTGGGCGGAGTTATTTGCCCACTACTCTGCTGGCCTGGAGTTGGTTTGGGTTTGGTTCAGCTTGGAGCTGTTTTCGTTTATGGCGTCGGGCTGGAGAATTGCCGTTGCTTATATTTCATATATATTTCATGCCATGGTGAGGCCTATCTCTAATCTGTCCTATCTTTTCGCAGTCCTGGCAACTGCATCAGTGAGTGGATGATGTGCCAACTGGGTGATGTTTGCCGCCACGTTGACACAAAACCCACTTCCCAACTTTTTATTCCAATATTATTATGTCATGTCTATGTATATTTATATGTATAATTTTTTTTCTGTAGATTAGATAGGATATATATATAGGGACTCTGTAAAAGATCAAAAAGGGTTGCAGGCCTAATGACCTTCCTCATAGGTCGCTGGCCGTTAAACCTAACAAATCAATCAATCAAATGTGGAAACGCAAGGTTAATATTGCTCCTTAGGTGAACCACTGAAAAGTTTTCCTGGATTCTGTTGCTGTATTGTTTTACTTGATTGTACCCAACATTTTTCCTTTACTATTAGAAACTTCCTGTTATCACATTTATTTTTCATAGTATAAAAAAATAATGTTCCAACTTCCATTATTCTGATCTAATTTCTTTTACCAAGTATAAAGGGTACATTCATAAGATTTTTCAAGCCATGTTTGTGGTTCCTCAGAACTGGAACTTATATTATTTTAATGCAAGTTTTATGAAAGAAAAAGCTTCAGATGAATGATATTGGTGCAATACAAAATTTTCATTTCTCTGGACTACTCTCAGGCTGAGTTAGTTCAATTTTTCTTTTTATTTGTATCTATTATGCTATTAGTTGCAGTAGGGTGGCTTTGTGAACAACCATAACTCTACTCCATTTTTGCACATTCTATTGTAAGCCTTCTGTCATATTCCACATGTTAAATTCTTATCTTTAATTCTTTCCCCTACTCGTGTTGTAATTATCACAAAATAATTATTGATTTCATAAGTTTCTTTTAAATGTCCAGTCCATGTCACCTTGATAAACCATATACATTAATACAGACTTTTGATTAAAACAGCATTTCTTGACCAGCTTCTCATTACAGACCCACTTATACGACTTTTGAACATCTGCAATAAGATAGCTGTTGTTTATGCTCAAGACACCTCAAACATGTTTTGAAATGTTTTTTGAAAGTGTGATCCACTCTTCATTCTCAGAAATACCGAAATGTTTCCGTATACAAACAAGATTTTTAAATCCATATTCCATTCTGTCCATTTATTTGTAGTAATGACACCCAACATAAATAAAGAAAATAGCATTTGCATGCTTTGCATATTTTCAGACTTCAGTACTGTTGTTTGTACATTTTGTGGTTTCATCTTTTATCTGGAACAATATACCAGCTATCCCTGGTTCTTCATCACACTATAAGCTTAACAAAACATATCATTACCTCATTAGAACAAACAGTGCACTTTTATTTAACTGCAAGTATGGCATAAAACAAAGTTTGCAGTCCACTCATTACCAAGCTCTTTTTTTATTATTATTAAAACCCAAGTACCAGCCTTTCTTATATCACACTATTGAGTCTCGTATTCAATAGTGCTTTTAATTTGGTTTCATGATAGTGAAAGCAGAGCTAAACACACACTATTTTTTTATCAAGTTATATTAATATCAGCTTCTGTTTTTGTCAATGCTTTCATTGTGTAAAAGACCCACAAACAAAAATTTTATAAGCCAAATGATGTCATATCACTTTACAGAGATAAACAATTTTTGATCACATGCTGCATCTGAAGTTGTTCCTGGGCTGCATCATGGGTAGACCCAATAAGAGATGTAAGGTCACCTTCCTTTCATATTACTTCAGGAAGCACTGCATTATTTAGGAAGCCTTGGAGAATTAAAAGGGGATTATATATTAAAATTTGTTATCAAGACCTTATCTAAATGTGTTAAATATGTTGTTGTGTCTTTGAAAATCCAAAAAGTTGCTAAAAGTTCTAGGTTTACAGAGTTGAATCACTTGTATCAAATGGTATGGGACAGTCTCCCTGACTGTAAATAAGATCGTAGGATAAAGGACTGTGGAAGCATAGTGTCATCTTCATAAAGTTTATTTAGTAAAAGATCAGTGTTTAATGCAGAATCCTGAAATGCTCACTTAATTGATTAATGATAAGTACAGCAATTTTTTTTAATATTGTTGTGAATATCTGAAAACTGTGCTTAATAAAACACCTAAATAAATGATAGGCATTTCGTTTACACTTGGAACATTGAATTCTAATCTGTAGTGTGGCTATGTAATGCTTAAACTAAAAATTACAACTGACCATGCAATGAATTACTGGATTTTAAGTTGTATTCCTTAAGGAGAGATTGACATGCATAAACCATAAGCTAATTACAGCTTTCAAATGATGAGACTAAACAATATTAGTTATATCTTTGGGGATTACAGTATTTAGCTTCACCTCTGAACTCTGAAGACCATTTAGCACAAGTTACCACCCTCAGTTGGTTGGTCATCAAAGCCCTCCTTAGTAGAAATTTGAATGGAATAACTTAGTTTTTTATCAGGACACCATGAATTGTAGGACCCAAGATTAGTGAAAGGTGTTCTAGAATTGACATATACAGCTTTATATGATACCGTATGATATTTCAATGAATGAGGCGCAACATATGTTGGATAATAACTTTACTAGTTGTAGTACTGACACATGTTATGAAAGAAAATGATGAACAGCTTGTGGAGTTGTATGATGCAAAGCTACTTATGATTGAAAACACATCATTTAAAAAAAAAAGATGGACAAACACATGTATATGTATGCAAGTAGGAGAGATAGTAGGAACTATTGGATTACAAATTAATTGATATGTGTATAAAAGAGATACTTTTGTATGTAAATGAGGTAAGAGAGGCAGCTTGTGGGATAACTGATCACTATCTTGTGGAGGTGAGAATGAAGATTTGTCCAGGTTTTCTGAAAAGAGGAAACAAAGTTGGTGAGAAGCAAGTAGTGAGAGTGATTTAGCTTGGAAAAGAGATTCATGTAAAGAAATACCATTAGAGATTGAGTGTTGAATGGCAAAAGGTGAAAGTAAATGAGGCAAGGGGATTGGGTAAGGAATGGGAGGTACTTAGGGAAGCAGTGCTGTTATGTGTGAGAAATGCATGTGACATGCAAAAGGTAAGGGGTGGGCAGATGAGTAACTTGCCATAATACTGCAACAGTAACACCCACCAGCAGCATGATCTCTGTTTATTTTATTTCTACAACCTTCAGTAAATATCTCTTCATAAACAAAGGAAAATCAAATCTAGCGTCATTGTCACCATGTTTCCAAGGTTAAGAAAGTTATGGGTAATGGGAAAAGAGAACTGAGTTTTATATCAGTATTGTAACAAACTGAGAAAATTATACATCTCTATATTATCAAGCCCTATAGTTTCCATAAAGCACAATACATAGTTTTAATAAAGCTAATGATATTCATCCCCATTTTGATTTTACAAGAATTTAAAGGTACTTTGAGTTTTCAAGATGATGCTGATTAATATTACACCTACTGAAGAAATAGAACAAAGGTGAACAGATATCAGATTAAACAACTTGTTCTTTACATACCAGATTCGTATAACATGTTGACACTTATGGTAATGCCTCATGTGGCAGATAGCAGTGGGGTAATGGAAGACTAGTTCTTGTAGTTCTCATTTTACAGGTGTACAAGAAAGTGAACACAAAGACCTAGATGAAGTACAGAATTGAAAATCTTTTCAATTCAAGCTATATTTTACTTTCCAGCTCATGTAAGGTAAATGACTGAATATGAATTATCATTACTCAGTTTTTAATATTTTTATTTTAATGTTTTACTGTATCATTATTCTGGCAATGGAACACTATTTACATAACATCATAATATGTTCCATACACAATATATTTGAAGTATCAAAATTTGGAAACATGGATAGGAAGAAGTAAAATAAAGCACAAACCCACCCAAAGATAATAGTAAAAATATATATTAATTAAGTACATACATTTAAAGTAAGTTGTGAGACTAGAGACTTCTTTAAACTAGAGAGGGATGAAGTTAGGGAACAACAGGTTCTCTCACTTGTCTAGGCTTCACTTTGGATCAAACAATTAACATGCAAGTCCATTTACCAAAAGTACAGTGACAATTAAATACTTAAAAAGGCCAGTTCCTGGTTGCTTGCTCTTTTAAAACTATAGACATATATTTCAATGAATACCATTAAATGGCAAAACTTATACTTCAAGTTGATATTGCCTTTCATGAGTCACACTTTTGTATGCTTGACAAAGAAAACATGGAAGTTAAACAGTAGTGTACTTGCTTGGCATACCTGTATCTAGGCTCAGAAGAGTCTTGCCATGTCTAAACTAACTTTCAGAGCCTGACAAATTAAGATACAAACATGATCAAGTAGTAAATTAGTCATTTTACAAGTGTAAATTCTATGAATTTTCTAGCAATCATGAGGCCATTACAAATAATATGGAGTTCCATCTAATCATTAAAATGATATTTGATGCAGAAAAAAAGTTATCCCAATAACACCATAAAAAACTTTAAAAATCAATAACACCTTTACTATAGATTTTCTTTTTTTTTTTTTTTTTTTTTTTTTGACTAATCAACGACAGAAGTCTTTGTTTAAAGCAGGTCTTGAATCAAATAAAAATAAACAAAAGTGAAAATGGTAAAATGATGAATAGTAGGGTAACAAAATAGTAGAAGACAAAAGAATGAAACAAATGTATAATGTTGAGAAGGAAAATTATTAATTGGATAAAATTGTTTTATTGCAACAGAAAGTAAGACCAATTCTGACTAGTTCCATTGAGACAAGACTCCTTTTGTGGGGCTCTTGCAGCCTCAAGGCTGCACTTCTATCAGGAGCAGGGAATGATGAACTCTGGAAGCAAGAAGCTTCTCAGTGAGATTGTATACATATATATACCATTCCTTACCTTGCTTTCCTACCCAAGGAGTCCCTTCTATGGTGCTCCTTGGGCACACAAGAAGCTGGCTACATCACCGGTGGGACCACAGGTCATAAATTGTGGTGGATTTGTTGTGTGTTTCTTTATGGGGTAAACACAGCAATTAAAGAGTAACTGTTTGGTGTCTTGTAGTGTGGAAGTTGCATCTTTGATATGACAAGTTGTGTGATATGTTGAAACTGTTTGTAAAACTGGAACAATAGGTGGTTTCCAGAATGTAGACTAGTAATTCATACTTGTTTAGGGAGTGTAGTTTCAGATAGTTGTATGTCAGGTGGGTTGATGTTTGAGACTGGATTGGGCAGGAGGTTATTTAGAGCTTTTCAGATCATTTCATTGCATATATGTTTTGTCATGTAGTGTTTTGTGAGGAAGTAGGGATCTGTGAAGTGTGAAGCAGGGCTCAGGTTTTATTTCTCCTTGGAGTTTAGTTGTTGGTAATGGAATGGTTTGGATGAGAAGGGTCAAGTTGTGGTGTTGTGAATTACTAAGTGCTGAGCATATTGAGGTGAGATTGTTTTGAAAGTATTTTTGTCTTGTTCGTGTACTGACTGTTTGTGTACTGACTGTTTGTGGTTGCTAGACAGCCAGTGATTGTTCTAAGTGCTCTCTTTTGTGTAGTATGCAGCCTTTTTATATTTGGTTTTAATAGGATGGATAACCAGGCAGAGGAATTGTTGTTTAGGTTGGAGTGGATGTATTGTTTGTAGAGGACATTAATTTTTTTCATCTCCAAATCTGGTACTAGTGATTGTTCTGAGGGCATTTAGTTTGTTTATGGCCTTCGTGATGATGTTTAGGATATAGGGAGTGAATGTCATGTATGTTTTTTATGTGATGGTGAGTATGATTAGAGTTTATTAAGTGGGAGAGGTTGACCATTCAGGGTGACAGAAGGGTACAGGTTGAATTTGTGTCTGTCAGTGGTTGAAAGGATGATGGTAGATTTGTGATGATACAGAAATTCTGTTTGGTTGAGCCAGTGTTCTGATTGTATGATGTGTGTTGCATTCTTTTGTTGCTTTAGTAGGGTCAGTATTCTGTCATGTGATTGTGAGGTCATGTGCATATGAGAGGATTTTCCCACTGTGGGCTTTGGGAGGTGATAGAATGTATGGATTTTTGAGGTGATCCTTTTGAGTGACTCTAGCCATGAAGTTGGCAAACCATTTTTTTGTCACTGTTGTGGAGAGTGGTGGCAAGTATCCTTTATGTGAGAATTTGTTGGGGGATGGTCTTGATTGCCTCATTTATACCTGTCTCTCTTTCTCTTTGTCCTTCTATCTTCATATGCCTTTATTTATATAACCCTTTATCTCTGTCTGTGTCTTTTAATCTTTTATTTATATAACCCTTTATCTCTGTCTGTGTCTTTTAATCTGTCTTCTTAGCTACCTACCTATCTATCTGTTGATATATGTTTAATTTTAATTTTATAACTCCCAGATCACTTTAACTGCTGCCTTGGGCTACAACGAGGAAATGGTAAACTCATTTGAGGTGAGTACTTTGATGAAATTTTATTCCTTTTGTTCCATTAATGATAATGCAGTCTCAACAAAGGTGACTTTTCACTGGCAGTGTAGATGCACAAACACGCACACACATCTACAAATAAGTAAACTTCTTTATTTACCGCCTGCCGAGGAGTCCATCTGTCTTTTTGAGGCACCTGTAGGGCTCAAGGAAACTGGCCTCATCCACTAGTTAGGACCATAGGTCATACAGTGTAGTGATGTATGTGCATCTATGTGCAAACAGTATAAGGTAATTGAATAGTAAGTGCATTGTGGGCATGAAGGATCATGGGATATGTTGACACAATGTTTTTCATGTTGTAGGGATGTGTGATGTCCAGAGCATAGAAGGGAAAGTGTGATTCATGTTTGCCTTGGGAGTGTGGATTTTATTGGGTGAATGTCTGTTGGGAAGGACTTTAAGACTGAAATGCTCCAAAATCCGAAACTTTTTGAGCGGTGACATGACGTTACACGTGGAAAATTCCACATCTGACCTCACTTGCTCTGACGCTTTGTTGGCGCGAGTTTGTTGCAAAACTATTGACACTGCCAGACCTCCATGCATTACTCACCTTGTTTTGCTTATTATCTGCTCTGTGGCACGAAGATATTGTTGAAAATGTCAAAAAGGCCTGCAGATACCATTATGGGTAACAGTGATAAGAAAAAGAGGAAGCATTTATGTTTATCTATAGTACAGAAAGTCAAGCTGATGGGAAAACTGGACAGAGGTGTAAGCGTGAAATGCCTTACAGAAGAGTATGTATATGCAAATACTCCAGAATCCAAAAAAATCCAAAATCTGAAACACTTCTGGTTCCAGGCATTTCAGGTAAGGGTTACTCAGCCTACATATATATATATATATATATATATATATATTTTTTTTTTTTATACATATTCGCCTTTTCCCACATTAGTGAGGTAGCGTTAAGAACAGAGAACTGAGCCTTAGAGGGAAAATCCTCACTTGGCCCCTTCTCCGTTCCTTTTTTGGAAAAACAGAAACTGGAGGGGAGGATTTCCAGCCCCCCGCTCCCTCCCCCTTTAGTCGCATGAATTAAATACATACATGCAAATTTGAGGCTTGGCTTCATTAGCTAATTAATGGGGGAGGTCAGGTGGTCTGCTGTCCTGACCAGAGTGCAGCCTTGAAGCTATAGGAGTTCCATATAAGGGGTCCTTAGGTTAATTAATAATGATAGATAATATATTATTGTAATATTTTGTATGTGTTGTTTGTTTACACTGAGTGGTGGTGGTAGGTGCTCTGTGTAGGTAGAACTGAACCATATTTTAATTGTATGGATATTACAATTGTTCTGTATCTGTATTGGTGACTGGAGTCATTGTCAAATATACAGTAACTGTTTAAGTTATTATCACTAAAGTTTATTGCCCTTTGTGCATGTGAAGTCCTTGTTTGTAGAGGTAAAGATTGGTAAGAAGTAAGAGCAGACAAGATACAAGAATAATGTGAAAAGGATATGAGCTGCGCTGAAACCACATAAGAGGGTTTCCATAAAATTGTTCCTTCTTCTCTCTTTTGATGTCTGAAGACTTATATCTATCCATACCTCTGACTCCTGTTCCCTACAGGAACTCCCTCAAGGGGATGGCCACGGCAAAGGAGTTGCCATAGCTGGTGAACTCCAGTGCCACTTTTCAGCCTTTCCCTCTTCAACCTTAATAGGCTAACGGCAGAGGATAACTTTAGCATAGTGTTTTCAGAGGCTCCTACCTAATGTTCTTACAAATACTTCTATCTACTGCTCATACCATTTTGCCAAAAGGCAGGGCTGACACACACTGCTCCCCACAGGAAAATCTAGTTATGAAGAATGAGGTGTTTGAGTTGTGTTGTCAAGTGTTTTGTGCAACAAGGAGACTGTATGTTCGTTGACAGAATTCCAGCAGTCCATGTGTGAAAAGACAGCTATCTGGGTCAGAGGAGTACAACTTGACTTCTGAATACTTCTAAGAAAGAATATTTAGTATATCAGCTGATGTGGTAAGAGTTTTTAACTTTGTGTTGTCCATTCATTGACTGAGGAAAGATGAATCCATACTGTTGATCTTACAGGCTGATGCCCTCACGTTCTCCATTGTCAATTATTTTGAGCAAATTATCTCCTGCCCCACCTGTGTACCTGACCGCTTTGACCACTCTCCTAATATTCTGGATTTGTTTTTCACCTCTACTCCATCTCGCTGTAAATACACAATGTCGCCCCCAATTGGTTTATCTGATCATACTCTCATAAAAGAATCTATTCTAACAGCTCTTCCTCCTCCAGCAGCCCCTTCTAAGCGTAAATACTGGCACCTGAGCAAAGCTGACTGGAATAACTTACATAACTTCTTTTCTGACTTTCTTAGGGTAAATTACTGTCTCTTTTGTGGTGATGCTTCTGTCTCTGCCAAATGTATAACAGAGATCAGTTATTTAGTGCTTGTTAAGGTATTTCAGAGTGTATGTGTTTGGTCACTGTTATATTTGTTGGAGGTAGGGAATCTGTGAATAGAGGTTATTGAAGTATAAGTAAGGGGGAAAAAGGTATAAGTTTTCCGGGCATGGTATGTTGTATGGGAGAGTGGCAACTGAGAGGATGAAGGCATGTACATAAGAGCATCAGAATGGAGAAGAACAATGTGGTTTTAGGAGAGACAGAGGATGTGTGGATCAAATGTTTTGATTTAAAGAATGTTTTTGAGAAATACATAGAGAAACAGAAGGATTTGTGTGTTGCATTTATGGATTTGCAGAAAGCAAAGGATAATGTTGATGGAAAGCTATTACAAGCATTGAGAAGTTTTTATCAAGGGTGTAAGGCATGAGTGTGAGTAGGCAGAGAGGAGGGTGAGTGGTTCCAAGTAAAGGTAGGTCTGTAGCAGATGTATATAATGTTAACTGGGCTGTTTGATTTGTTTATGGATGGAATGGTGAGGGAGGTATATGATAGGGCCTTGGAGATAGGGGCAAGTATGCAGTCAGTAGGGTTAGAGGAGGCCTGATAAGTGAGTCAGTTGTTCTTTACTGCAAACAGAACCACGAAAGCAGGAGTGGATAATGGGTAAGGGGGTGAAGGATCTAGGAGCATTGAAGAATGTGTGAAAAGAGTGGTTGTTATCTTGAAAGACAAAAATGGTTATGTTTGAAGGTATAGTAGTCCAAACATTGTTGTATGGGTGCAAGGCATGGGATTTTGACGAAAATGTGCAGAGGAGAGTGGATGTTTTGGAGACTAAAGCGTTTAAAGACAACATGTGGTGTGAGATGGTTTGATCGAATAAGTAATTAAAGGATATGAGAGGGGTTGTGGCAAAAGGAAGAATGTGGTTGCAATAGCTGAAGAGGGTATCCTAAAATGGTTTGGACATATGGAAAGAATGAGAGAGGAGGGGTTGACAAGGATACATGTGTTAGAAAAGCAGGGGACAAGGAGGAGGAGAAGACCAAATTAGAGATGGAAGAATGGAATGAAAAAGATTTTGAATAATCAGGGCATGAACATGCAGAAAGTTGAAAGGCATGTTCATGATCCGGTAAGTGCAAAGAAGTTGAGAGATAATGTGAATAAAAGTATGGTCATCAGATTTAGCAATGGAGAGATGGTTCGGTTTGAGCATCAGACTGCCTGAAGGTAACCTGGAGGAAGTGGTGTTTTAGTTACCAAGGAGAGGAAAAGGCAGTAGATGGAACTATATAGATGCTGAAGTTAGCCATTAGGTGGATGAGAGGCAAAAGCCTTTGAGGAATGTGTGGAAAGGCAGGTATAGATGTTTGATGGTTTATTACTCCTGATGATAATGTATGGATGCAAGTTATGGGGCACTAAATGCATATGTATGATAGCCTTGTAAAAGTAACATCCCAGATAAAGGCAAAAAAAAGACTATTTTAAATAAAGGCAAAAAAAAGACTATTTTAATAAACCTTATATATCCTTATGAATATGTAACCCCACACAAGAAAGAATTAATATTACTGGCTTTCATCTCTGAGTGGCCACTGACATATGATGCATACATAACGAAATATATCAATGTGCTAAATACAGCCATAAAAAAAAAAAAAAAACACATATGCACTTTCCAAACAAGCTGGAGGCCTGTGAAGGTAATACAAAATTGACAAAAAAAATGATTGGTCCTCTTGCCCCAAGGAAGACTCTTCAACACCTCAGCATTATATACTCTTAGATGATGATTTGGAAATTTATCATCTCACTGTAATTAACTATGTATTGAAAGATATGTATGGTTGGAACTATGAGGACTGAAGTGAGCCATAAGTTGGAAAAGATGGCATTAACGAGCATGTGGAAAGAAAGGTCAGTGCCTGTAAGGGTAAAGATGGGTATATTTGAAGGCACAGTAGTCCCCACTCTTTCAAGAGCAAACATAAGAAAACTCCAAACCACCAGCATGAAATCACTTGGAACAATCACCAGTTCCAGAAGAACCATAGTTATTCTATACCTGCACAATCAAACAAAGATCCTCCAGTATAGCCCATTCTCGACATGTTGGGCACCTAAATTTAGGTAACAGCATTAGTCCCCCCTACCACCTAAGCCACTCAATAACCTCCCATCAACCTTCAAATATGAATGAAATATTTGCCCTAGCCTCATACTTCATCCAAATTCCCCTACAGATTCCCACCTCCAGCAAACATCACCTTGACAAAACCCACTTACTCTGATATACCCAAACAGAAGCTAAACAACTGCCCCTCCAACACAACCTTGAAGGCCATCCCAGTAGACACAGCCAACTGAAACTGCATTCCTCAGACAAACACAAGTCCCACATACACACTTAACCTCTGGAAACCCATGTCTTCAGCAGTATGAAATCAGCTGAACAAGTCAAGAGATCCCTCATGCCCAGATGCAGCTTCTGAGACGAAAACACTGAATACCTCCTCGGCCATCCTGCACTTACCCTGCCTGCCTACACCAACACACAACACCTCACTTCACAACCTGTATTTCCAGCCAGTGGATGTAGCTAACTTTCTGAGTGCTGCAGGAGCCCCATGAGATGGGTCCTGAGATTGCAAAGTGAAAGCCTAGTTTCACTTTAACACATGTACTCTATGTCTGTGTCCTTATTGTTTGTAGAACATTATAGTCTTAATGACCTTTAGATAAATCATTACCATTTCAGTTTTTGTTATGTAGGCAAGCCTGACTAGTCAGCCTTACTGACAAAGTGCAACAGAAATCCAGTAGTACCTTTCTATACAGTACATAAAATCATATGTAGAGGCATCACTAAAAACATTTCCTTTCATACATACACAGCAAATACCATGAATCAATATTACTGTACAAAATATGGGAATCAATATTACTGTACAAAATATGGCAGTCATAAAATACATTATTTTATCATGTCTGTGAGGAATATCCAATTAATAATAAAGGATAATATGATGCAAAAAAACAAAAGAAAAACTGGTAGATTAACTCTTCTCCAAAATGCGGGGATACTTAAACTATATAAAAGTCCTGTATTGCTGCCAGACCATAATGGAACATTTCTGATAATCCTTAGATCTACAGTGCATCAGTGGAAAAGATCTAAGAAAACCACCGAATAACTTCCAATTTCATTCTGTGCAAGAGATGCCTTAATATTGTCAGTTTTTGCATTAGCCTCCAAGTGCCTGAGAACAGGGAGACTGTGATATCACAATCTGCATTTGACTACTGTAGAGATATGCGAAACATACTTTACAAAATCATTGTTTACACTAGTGGACTATGTGAATGAAGTAATAATTACACAAGTCACTCTTGATTAATGGTTTTATATTTATGCTTGTGCACCATGTGAATGAAGGATTAATAGCAAGGATCAAACATGATTATGACTTACTTTTAGAATTACTGCAGATCTTATCAAAGTCACAACCCTCAAACTTGTTGTAGATGTGCAAGAAGTCCTCCCATGAACAACCTTGTGAGCTTGGGCAGCCTGGCAGTTGCACAGGCTTTTCATTTAGCACCACACTCACCCACCATCTGACATACAGATTCAAAACAATGATGACATTATGTTCACTGTAACAGACTAGTATTCATAATCTAGATTAGCTGGCTGAAATCAGTAATTGATGAAGATGAAAAGTACACTTATGAGAAAGATATCAGCTTAAATAATCCACTGTTAGTTATACTTCAACACAGTTAAAGTTGAACAGGAACAATCTCTTCAAGCTATGTAACAAGTGCTACTTAACCCAAGGTGACTGTAATCTGAATTCAAGACTTGACATGAGCCATGTCAGTAGGACTATTGAGGATCAAGAATATTACTATGCAGTATGGCAGACACCTAGAGATTTCTATGACCATACATTATTACCTGTAACTTAACCTTTATCATAACTTAAAGAGTCTGAACCAGGTACTTATGAAACTTTATACATTGATGTCCCACCCACTAAAGAAGTGAATAACATTTCATAACTATAGGTTAGATTTAGTCTGTGTTAGACCCCTTACAAAAGGGGTTTAATTTGGAACTTGACCTGGCTCATAACTTGAATACCACCTTTGACCATGAAACTTAATGCAGATATATTTGATAGTTTCAAAATAATACTTCCACACATTCCTATTTCACTCTCAATAACTATGCCACAACGCAGTGACACTATTTTCCGAGGAACAACAGCTTCTTCAGCCAGCCTTGACCCTAGCTTGGATCATTTTGGGGATCAAGTAAAAAACCATCTTCATTACTTCATCTTCAAAAAATTACTTTACTACAACCTCATTATCACTAAACTACATCTTCATTACAATTCCATTTTCACTATACCATTACCTGTACAACACCCTCACCTTCAAAGTATCTTTATTTTCACAACAAAATAATTTTTATTGCTCTCTTATCTTCCCTAAACCATCATCTTCATCATATTTTCTTCTTTGCTACACCCTTATCTTCACTATGCCTTCATCTACACTAAACCTTCACCTGCATTGCACTTCATCTTGACTACACACTTATTCTCTACCCATAAGAATTAGGCCCAGGCCTATCTTCACTGCACCCATGTCTTGACCACACTAATCTTCACCACATTATCTTCACTAAACCTTGGTAATCACCATGATATTCATTATTCACCATTACAATATTGAGATTATGATTATTATAGTTATTTTTTTTAAGCATATTCATCAATTCCCACATTAACAAGGTATCACCAGGAGCAGATAAAGAAATGGCCTCATTCACTCACATCCTCTCTCTAGCTGTCAAGGTAGCACCAGGAACAGATAAATAAATGGCCTCATTCACTCACATCTGCTCTCTAGCTGTCATCTATAATGCATCAGAACCAGAGCCCCCTATCCACAACCAGGCCCCAAAGACCTTTCTGTAGTTTCCCCAACTGCTCTAAATGCGCCTGGTTCACCTCATTTACACTATGTTGTCCCCTCTATACCACACCCCTCCAATTCACTCTATTCCTTGCTTGCCTCACACCCTCCTGCATGTTCAGGCCCTAAAACTTCAAAACATTTTTCACTCCGTCCTTCCACATTCTCTTTAATTGTTCTATTTCTCTTGCTCCCTCCATCTCTGACAAGTATAATATCTTAGTAATCTTCCCCTCACTCACCCTCTCCATATTAATATATCCTCTTCAGCTCTTTTGGTCATACATTTCTTATTACCACACTTCTCTCTTACCCTGTCATTTCTTATTTGATCAACCTTCCTCACACTACATAATATCCTCAAACATTTCATCTTTTTCTTTTTTGTCACCATTATAATCACTACAAGGTAGACCAAGTACACATTCGTGACTGACAGTATTTCACTACCCATAATAGAGGCTAAATATACCTGGAGATGAATTACTGAATGGGCCCATTTGGCTATTTCATATCAACATACACATATACAAAAGACACTGTCCAATAAATCTAGTTTCAAATAAAATTGTTATTCCCATCTACAATACATCATAACTGAATCATACACAACGTTAAATGAGTTATGTTGGTCACCATTTACTGTTACCACTGCTGCAGATACTTTAAAGAAATATCTGTAAAATTTATAATATGAGAAGGATAGTAATTCAAACAACATTAACTTGATCTGCAAATTCTCTCACTGAGTGATATTATTTCACTGAGTACTTCTAGTGGTACTAACTCAAACTTGAATTACAATTGAGGAAGTTGTACGTACTTGTCTTGTCCACAGGAAGACAGGATGAATGCTATGTTCATCCCAAAACTGCCAATCCTTGAGGTCTGCCACAGACGATTCATGTTCATATTACTGTGGGTCAGGTTTGAGGCATCCTGATACAGCCCTAAGCGAGCAATCACCTGACACATAATAAAGCAAATTAAAAACCTATCTACTGTATACAGAGTATCTGTGTATCTATCTATCTAACTATATGGAGTGAGTATTTCTAAGGATTATTGAATGTGTTTGACAGAGTGGCAGATGTAGGGTGTATTGGTCAGGGTGGGGTGCAAAGTGTGAGAGTCTGGGAGAGTGGTGTGGTGGAGAGAGAGGAAGTGGTGAAAGCCCTGTGGAAGATGAAATGCGGCAAGGCGGCAGGATTGGATGTTATTGCAGTTGAATTTATTAAGAAAGGGGGTGACTGTGTTGTTGATTGGTT
>JAYMFT010006947.1:0-17077 GCA_038088735.1 Panulirus argus
TTTTCATTTTAACATGCATGAATATTTTCTTGTATTTTGCTAAGCTGCAATGATATTGCTTTACCATTAACTGTTTCTTTAAATCACCTTTGCATGTAGTTAGATTAAAAGTTGAAATATTTGATATTCGATTTAATATCCATAACATTTGTCTCCCAATGGCAAAGCTTGTTAGAACTGTCTTGAAATGTTTCGAAAGATTTTATTCTTTGAATATGGTGATGAAATAGAGATTGATGACATTATCAAATCAGAATAGGTTTCTTATTGTAATATCTCATACATATTTTACTGATAAACTGATGTTTCAAATTTAGATTGACACTTAGTAGTTTTTAAGTATTTCAGGTAACTTTTTAGACAATTTTTGAATCGGGATTTATATTATGATACAAAGATGAAATTGATTGCAAAGCAACTCTGGGATTTTATTTTTAGTACAGGTAATCATACATAATAGAAATATCCCATGATTAAAGTTTTCCTACCCATTTCTTAAGACTATGATTTCAGTCCGTCTTCTTGCCCACAAGAAGAAACAGTGGATATCACATTTGATGGTAAATTGAAGAGTCAAGTCATTTTTATGTATTTTGGATAATTGAGGACATCTTGTATTTTCATATCCAATTTGTTGGTCCCCTCCCACCCACTCATGGCCACCCTCACCAGGTTGTAGGTTTAAAACTATTAACTTTAGAGTAAATTTTAAGGTCTTCAGACATCAGTTACTCATTTCATAGAATATGCTTTTATGAAAAAAAATTGATAAGTATTATTTGAACTTTGCTTTTCATGTATTGGTTGCCTCTAGTGAGACATTTTTTAGAACTTATTTGGTGTAACATCCTTTTAATCACAGGGTGGTTTAGAATCTTTATAGTAGGAGGATTTTAATTGCTTACATCTTAACGTGTTATGAAGTGTTAGACTGAAATCACCCAGGGTATTTTTTATTTCACCATTCACTGTATTAGTTGTGAGCTGTATTCTTGACAGAAAATCTATTTCTTTTTATTTTAATTTGCCTGGTTTAGCTAGAGATGGTGGTTTACTATTTAGGATATTGCCTTTCATATTGTGATCTGTATTTGTTTTGGCTTTTACATGGATTGTGTCTCATAACTCAAGTTAGCAGTTGATAATTAGATTTTCACTTCATGAACTGGAGGAACTTGGGTTCATCTTTTTGTGACTGTTTCAGCTGACTAAGGTAATAGCTTTAGTATTTGGAAGAACTTGTTAGGAGTGGGATCTATCTGTCCTTCAAAAGCTACAGTTAGATAGCATAATTGATCAACCTTTTGCAGCATGATCGCACATTTTCAGTAACTCTTTGTATTGCAGTTATTTTGATTTTAGAAATAAAAAATTGCATAGATTATCTTTCAGTACCAAAGGCAAATATTAACCAAAAGTATTGTCTGAATTGATATGACATCTAGACATTATATCCTCTTTTTCACCTTGGTTCTGTTGTATGAGATACAGCAGGTGTATAATTTTCCTCCATGAGGTAAAGCAGGTGTATAAAACTTCTTGATAGAGATAATGAGATAGTAAGAACTTGAGAACTAATACATTAGTCAGCTATTGAATTAGACTAAACTACACTGAAATCTACAATCTTTATGTATTTTCATCTGAATTGAATTATGATAGTGAATTGGGACTTTTGCATGAGTTCATGCTATATATGCATTCGCTTTGCCATTAGAGTTGACTGTGTTAAGATATGCATTTTTCTTTGATGTTTATGGTCACCAGCCATTCCTCTCAGTTTCCACTGAAACTCCCTACAGAGTAGGGTTTTTCAGATGTTGGGTTGCAATCTCCCAGGGCTCGTGAAGGGGTTTCCAGGTGGGTCATAAGCTGTCCATGCAAAACTAGTAGATTATTTTTGTTGTAGAGTAAAACTGGACCCCGATGAACATATGTGTGAAAAGGAAATAAAATTGACAGATTCTAGACTTTTTTTTATACCCCTGTTGTAGTTGCTTGTGGACAAAGTATAATCCCATTTCCAATTGTTTACACCTCTAGGGACAGTAGGGTTGTGCAGAAAACCAGGACCCTGATGTAGTTAGTTATTGAGCAAATCCAGCTGAGAAAAATTGTTATGATGCATAGCTGCATCACTGAAATTAATAATTTCTGTTGTTTCCATCTCCACTAAAGCTTCATTACCAATGTCAGAAAGTCTCTTTACCATCTTTTAACTCAGAACTTATTCTACTTGTTCATACCATTTTGGCTTTCCATCTTCACATCATTTAATTTCAGGAGAGAGATATATTGCTTTTACCAAGTTTTTCCTAATTCTTCATCCCAGAAGTCAAACTTTTGCACCATCCCTTCTGTTTGAGTCTAACCAATATGAAACTCTATAGGTATGTACCTTGTTAGAGTATGCATAGGTATCTTTTTGATTTTCTCTTATTCAGGTCTTGTAAAGGATTTTATGGGTCAGACAAGAGAATAAAATATTTTGGGCAGCAAATGGTACAAAGAACAGCATACATATACGGTTCAATAAGCCCCATATAGTGCATAGGGTAAATTTGAATGGAACCTTTTTACAATTCTTATTGGGTTAGAGGTTACTAAAGACAGCATTTTGTTTTCCTTTGCCCATTGCTTGGTCATATTTCAACCAGTATTCATGGAAATTAGCATAAAGGTATACTTTACTTGCTGCACACTGTTCATATAGAGTACTTAATTTTTGGATTTATTTTTTTTTCATACTTGATCATTGTTTCCCACATTAGCAAGGTATCACCAGAAACAGATAAAGAAAGGCCTCATCCACACATATCCATTCTCCAGCTGTCATGTGTAATACATCGAAACCACAGCTCTCTATCCACGACCAGCCATCACAGACCTTTTTAAGGTTTACCGTGGATGCCTCACATGCCCTGGTTCAGTCCATTGATGGCACGTCAACCCAAGTATATCACATTGTTCCAGTTTAGTGTAACCCCTGCACACCTTCTCGCCCCCTACATTATCAGGCCCTGATCGCTCAAAATCTTTTTCACTCCATCCTTCTATCTCCAGTTTGGTCTCCCTGTTCTCCTTATTCCCACTACCTTTGATGCATATATCCTCTTTGTCAACCTTTCTTCACTCATTCTCTCTATATGTCCTTACCAATTTAAAACACCCTCTTCCGCTCTCTCAACCACATTCTTTTTATTATACCATAATCTCTCTTACTGTTCCATAACTTCCTTGATCAGCCACCTCACACCACAAATTGCCCTCAGACATTTCATTCCCAGCACATCCACCCTCCTTCACAGAACCTCAATAATAACCCATGCCTCACATCCATGAAATATTGTTAGGACTACTGTTCCTTCAAACATACCCATTTTTGCCCTCCCAGATAACTTTCTCTTTTTCCACACACTCTTCATTGCTCTGGAAACCTTCGCCCTCCTCCTCAACCACTTTCATGGTTCCCTTCGCTTCTGTGTCCACTTCCAGATATCTAAAACACTACACTTCCTTCAGTTTACTTCATTCTTACTCACACCCATTCTAACTTGTCCCTCATACCTGCTGAACCTAATAAACATTGCTTTTATTCACATTTACTCTCAACATTGTTTCACACACTCTTCCAATCTCAGTCGCCAACTTCTGCAGTTTTTCTCTCGAATCTTCCATCATAAGTGTATCATCAGCAAATAACGGCTGACTCTTTTCCCAGACCCTCTCATTCCCCACAGACTGCATATTTGCTCTTCTCTCCAAGACTCTTGCATTTACCTCCCTCACCACCCCATCCATAAACAAATTAAACAATCATGGTGACATCACACACCCTTGTAGCAGACTAATCTTGATTTAAACCATTCACTCTCCTCTGTTCCTACTCATTGCACATGCCTTACACTCTTGATGAAAATGTTCACTGCTTCTAGCAGCTTTCCTCCGACACTGTATATTGTTAAGACCTTCCTAAAAGCATCTTTATCAACCCTATCATATGCCCTCTCCAGATCCATAAATGCCACATCCAAATCCATCTGTTTTTCTCAGTATTTCTCACACACATTTCTCGAAGCAAGCACCTGATCCCCACATCGTCTACCACTTCTGAAACCATACTGCTCCTTCCCAATCTGATGCTCTGCACATGCCTCCACCTCAATCAGTACCCTCTCATACAACTTACCATGTATACTCAACAAACTTATACCTCTGTAGTTGAACACTCACCTTTAATCCCCTTTGCCTTTATACAGTGGCACTACACATGCATTCCGCCAATCTTCAGACACCTCACCATGATTTATACATACGTTAAAAATCCTTACCAACCAATCAACAACACAGTCACCCTCTTTCTTAATAAATTCAATTGCAATACCATCCACTCTAGCCACCTTGCCACATTTTGATTAACTCAAGGCTTTCACCACATCTTCTCTCTTCACCAAATCATTCTCCCTAACTCTCTCACTTTGCATACCACCCTAACCAAAACACACTCTATCATCAAACACATTTAACAATCCTTCAAAATACTCACTCAATATCATCCTCTCTTCATCACTGCTTGTTAACACTTTCCCTTTTGCCCCCTTCACTGAAGTTCCCATTTGTTCTCTTGTCTTTCGCACAGTATTTACCTCCTTCCAAAGCATCTTTTTATTCTCCCTAAAGTTTTCTGATACTTGCGCACCCCAACTCTCATTTGCTCTCTTTTTCAACTGCTGCACCATCCTCTTGACCACCTGCTGCTTTCTTCAATACATCTTCTAATTATTGCACACCTTCCCTGTAAGTATCACCCAAATGCCTCTCTTTTTTCTTTCACTAGCTACTTTACTTCATTCCACCACTCACTACCTTTTCTAAGCTGTCCACCTTCCCCCTTTCACGTGCCATATCCATCTCTTGCACATACCATAAATGCTTCCCTAATTACCTTCCATTCCTCACCCACTCCCCTCACTTCATTTACTCTTACCTTTTGCCATTCTACACTCCATCTCTCTTGGTATTTCCTCACATAAGTCTCTTTTCCAATCTTTCTTACTCTCACCACTCTCTCTTCTCCCCGACATTGTTTTCTCTTTTTTGAAAACCTTTACAAATCTTCACCCTCAACTTCACAAGATAGTGGTCAGACATTATACCCGCTGCCCTTCTCAGCACATTTACTTCCAAAAGTATCTCTCCTATCTTTTACACGCCTATCAATTAATACATAATCCAGTAATACCTGCTGACCATTTTTCCTACTCACATACAAATGCTTCTGTATATCTATCTTTTTAAACCAGGTATTCCCAATTACCAGTCATTTTCAAGCATTCAACTTCACTAGTTTTTCACTATTTCCATTCATAACACTGAATACCTCATGCACTCCAATAATAACCTCAACTGCCACCTTAATTACTTTCGCATTTAATTCAGCCATCTTAGCACCTGATCTCCTACCTCAATACTGCTGACACACTCACTCAACTGCTCCCAAAATGCTTGCTTCTCATGATCTTTCTTCTCATAGCCAGATGCATAAGCACTAATAATCAGCCACCTTTTGCCATCCACTTTCAGTTTTACCTGTATCACACACTCCCTCAGCTCTTGCTTCAGGAGTAGTGCTACTATTCCTTCGCTCTTGTCCTCTCACCAACCCTTGACTTTATTCCTGACATTTCCAAACCATTCTTCCCCCTTACCCCCTTTCTCTCAGAGCCAGAACATCCAGGTTTCTTTACCTCAAACATACTACTACTTATCTCTCCTCTCTTCTGATCTTGGTTACATCCACACACATGTAAACACCCTAGCGTGAGCATTTGAGGAGGATGAGCTCTCCCTGCTTAGCTCCTCCTCCTATTCCTACTTTTAGAAAATGAGATACAAGAAGGGGGTTTGAACCCTGCTTTCACCCCCTTTAATCACATTCTATGACATGCAGGGAATACTGAGGTAGAATTCATTTTCCCGGGTTTGATTATTTTTGTAAAATTTTTAGGGGTCAGAGGTTGCCAAAAAAATAGTTTTGTATTTTGTTCAGTGCTTAGCAATATTTCAGTCTGTGTTCATATAATTTAGCATAAAGGTTTTCTCACAAATCTCAAATCATGTCAGTTACAAATGTTGCAACGATTTTTAACCTTGTTGAGAGGTCAGAGGTCACCAAAAATTAGATTTTTAGCCAGTAATCCATTTTATTTCAACCAGTACTGAATTATTTGAAACTAGGCATTTTTTTCTTCTTCTTCTTCTTCTTCTTCTTCTTCTTCTTCTTCTTCTTCTTCTTCTTCTTCTTCTTAATTGCTTCTCCCGCCATAGCAAGGTTAAGTTAGGAACAAATAAATAACTGCCTCTGCCTCATTTGTACACATCCACTCTTCGGCTGTCATGTGTAATATCCTGAAACCAGGAACTACCATCCACAATAAAACCCCTTAAGACATGTATCTTGGTTTGATGCACTTAGACTTTTTAGTTTTTTCTGTTATTTCTTTTTAAAGGATCATATGGCATCACAGGTTAAACAACTCAAAAATGTATTTGGGACAAAACACTTTATATTGATTTCTTTTCAGAAATCCCATATTTAACACAGGCTAAATGATAATGGGCCATTTCTATTCTGATTGGATCATAAGTTACACAGATAGACTGTTGACTTACTTGGGCCATTTCTTGGCTATATTGGAGCCAGTTTTCAAGAATTTTGGCAAAAAGATGTCTTTTTATGTTTACCACTCTATGTGCCCATTAAATATTTGATTTGACCATTATTTTCTAGTATCTAGAAGTCAAAAGTCACCAGAGAGCAATTTTTTTTTTTATACTTGGGTAGTGCCAGGAATAGATGAAGAAAGGCTGCATTCACTCACAATCATTCTCTAGCTGTCATGTGTATTGCCCCAAAACCACAGCCCCTATCCACAACCAGACCCCCACAGACCTGTCCATGGTTTTCCCCAGCCTCTTCACATACCCTGATTCAGTCCATTGACAACAAGTTGACCCCTGTATATCACATTGTTCCAATTCACTCTATCCCATGCATGCCATCACCCACCAGCATGTGCAGGTCACAGTCTCTCAAATCTTTTTCACTCCATCCCTCAGTCCCCAGTTTGGTCACCCCCTTCTCCTTGTCCACTCCACTGCTGACATATATCATCTTTGTTAACCTCTCCTCACTCATTCTCTCCATATGTCCAAACCATTTTAGCACATATTCTTCAGCTCTCTCATCTACACTTTTTTTTATTACTACACCTCTCTCTTACCATCAGGCAAAATAAATTGATTAAATGATAAAATCATCTTACCCTTTTAGTACGTAATCAAACCACCTCACAATACATTTTGTCCCCATACATTTCATTTTCAATACATCCACCCTCCTCTACAGATCCTCATCTGTAGCCCATGCCTTGCATTTATACAGCAATGATAGGACTACTATACCTTCAAACATAACCATTCTTACCCTCCCAGATCAGGATCTCTCTTTCCATGATATTCTTCAATGTTCCCAGAGCCTTCACCCCCTTGCCTACCCTCTGACTCACTTTCTTGATTCCAGTTGCTGCCATGTCCACTCCCAGCTATCTAATATATCTCACTTCAAATTTTCTCCATTCAGACTCACCCCTCAACAAACCTGTCACTCTGCCCTGTTAAACTTAATATCTTTACCTTTATTCACATCTACTCTAAACTTACTCTTTTCACACACTCTTCCAAACTTTATTACCAACTTCTGCAGCCTCTCACTTGAATTAGCCACCAGTGCTTTGTGATCAACAAACAACAAGTGACTTCACATCATAGGCACCCTTATCCCGTACAGAATGCATACTCGCCCCTCTCCAAGACCTTTCCATTTGACTCCCTCTCCACTCCATCCATAAACAAAACAGCCATGGTGACATCACACACCCCTAATAATACTAACCAGCCTTCACTTGAAACTACTCTCATTTCTGTCTTCCTACTCTTACACACACCTTACATTCTTGATAAAACTTGCTGTTTTTAGAAACTTTTTCCCACACAAAATATTTACAAGACCTTCCACAAGGCATATGCTTTCTACAGATCCATATGTCTCCTGCATATCCCTGTCCCTCTAAGTATTTCTTTTACACATTCTCTAAAGCAGACACCTGATCCACACATCCTTGACTACTTCTGAAGCCACATATTTTATCACCAGTATGGCACTCTGTGCAGGCTTTCACCCTCTCAGCCACCACTCTCCCGTACAGCTTATCAGGTATAGTAAACAAACTTAAAACCACTGTAGTATCAACATTCACCTTTGTACCCCATTCAGTGGCACTGTGCATGCATTCTGCCAATCCTAAGGCAACTCACCATGATCCATACTTACTTTGAAAATCCTAATGATGCAGTCAGCCAGAGTCACTCTCTTTTCTTAAGAAATTCAACTGCAGTACCATCTACTCTGGCTGCCGTGCCACATTTCATCTTATACAGGTTTTTATCACCTCTTCTCTCTTCACTAAACCACTCTCCGTAATATTTCATTCTATATGCCTCCCCAACCCAAATGCCCTACATTTGCCTTCATATCATCAAACACATTCAACAATCCTTCAAAATACTTGCTGCATCTCCTTCTCACCTCATCACTACCTGATACCACTTTCCCATTTGCCCCCTCCACTGATGTTTCCATTTGTTCTCTTGTTTTTCTCACATTGTTAAACCCCTTCCAGAACATCTTATTCTCCTTAAAGATTATTGATACTCATTCACCTTAACTCTCATTAGCCCTCTTTTTCAATTCCTGCACCTCTCTCTTGACCTCCTGCTGCTGGCTCTTATACTCTTCCCAATTATGTACTCTCCATCTTTTTACTTGTTACTTAACCATACTTCAGCCAGTGTTCATGAAATTTAGCACAAAGATTATTCAGCATATCCCCCATGGTGATGTAGCAAATTTATGAGACCATTTTTAACATTCTTCAGAGATTACTGGTTACAAAAATTTGATTCTTTGAGGCTAATCCATATAATTTAAACCATTGTTGATGAAACACAACACAGAAATAGTTTCTGACATCCACTTTACAGTGGTAAAGATATAGAGGTAGATTTACTGTATTTGATTGCCTATGTTGGCTTTTATAGTTTATATCTCCTTTCAGTTTATTCTGAAGTGTTGAAACTTAGGTTTCACATCACTTGCAAAACTGGAACTAGCATTACATAATGTTGGCATTTCATATATTTTCTCTCAAATTTTTCCCCATTCAGCAAAGCATGGCACATTTGTACATCTTCCTTGAATTATTGTACTCTCACAGTTTATCAACATTGTCTTAAAATTTTTCAGAAATGGAACTTTTAAAGAAATATAAATCTATTCTTGAGTACTCAGAAATCTTAAGTTATTTATGTTTGTGAGAAAACTATATTCACTCATGCTTTGCCACTCAAATTCACTGTACATTGATAATGATCTTTTTCAGACATGAGAACTTAACTTTTGCAGTACAGTACTTACATTCATTCTTAGCAAAATTCTGCTGCAGATTTCACTAGAGTAGTTTATCAGTGCAAGTTAATACCTGATCATGTCAGCTAAACTGCATCATTAACATATAACAAGAGTGACTGCTACCATTCTGTGCTGCCATAATTTAGCCACATCAGGGATTCATCTGTTTTCATTCATCATACCCATCTCATGCCTCACATGTTAAGATTTTTGATACTTTAACAATTTCAAATGTTTTCCTGTTTCTTGAAGTTGTAAAGTATATTTTGCATCTGTTCAGTGATTGGATGAGGGAAGTAATTTGGGTTTACAGTTTCTTGGGGTTGCTTGTGGGTTGAATCTGTTGTTTCATGCGGATGACACAGCTTTGATGACAGACTCCAGAGAGAAAGTCCAGAAGTTGGTGCCAGAGTTTGGGAGCCTGTCTAAAAGGAGAAGGGTAAGAGTTGATATTGTACAAAAGTTACTGTAATGAGGGCAGGGAGTGAGACAGGATGGCTTAATTGGAGTGGATCTGCAGTGTTTTAGATACATGGGAGTGGATGTGGCAGTAGATAGAACCATGTAGGCTGAAATGAGTTTTGGGGTGAGCACTATGTGCTAGCTGTTCCTCTTGGCAAAATAGTAGGGGCAATAGATAGAGGTAGTAGGTAGGAACATTAGACATGAGTGTTAGGTAGAAGTAGTAGATAGGAACATTTAGATATGAGCATTAGGTAGAAGTATTAGATAGTAATATCAGGTAGAAGTAGTCAGTAGGAACATTAGGAAGGAGCCTCTGAGACTCAGCTAGAGTTACTCTCTGCCAGTGGCCTGATAAGGGTGTGATACTGAAAGGCTAAAAGCAGCATTGGAGTTCACCAGTTATGGAGACTCTTTTGCCGTGGGCTTTCCCTTAAAGGAGTTCCCAAAGGTTTAACAGGCATCAGAGATATAGATAGATAGATAGATAAGGTTGGAAGAAGGGACTAAGGTCCTGTAATTGCTGTACCTATTTGTGCTGTACATGGAGAGAGGTTCACACTCATGGGTCTCAATCTCTTGAACATTTTCTGTTGTCATACAACTTTTTAAGTTAATGTATGCTGTCCACAATTTGTCCACCACTCTTGTAACATGAAAATACTTCTTTACATCTTTTTTTTACAAGTTTAGTGCATAATTCCATATTGTACCCTGCAGTTCTTCTATCCCTACAGCGTTCAAGAACTTTTCATTATTTACATCATTAACTCATTTAAAATTTAAAGGTTATGTATGATCAGGTGACCCCTTACTCTCTACTCTTCCATGATGGGCAATTTTAAGGCTTCTAGCCTTTTTTTGTAACTCGGCTCCCTAAATTTAGAACCATCTTCGTTGCTGTCCTTTGGACTTTCTCTGTTAGCTGTTTGTACATCTTTATGTGTGGTGGCCAATCCTGAAAAGCGCGTTCTAGTTTTAGCCTTGTGTAGCAGGTGAACAGCTTGCTGAATATATCCTTATCTTTTAGACTTGAAAGCTGTTCTTATATTTGCCCGCTGACTGCTTGTCTCCTTTACCATTCTCCTAATGTGGTACTCCGGTAGCAGAAAATTTCTCTTTTGCCAGTCTCCTAATGTGGGAATCTGGCAGCAGACAGCTCATCTCCTTTACCTCTCTCACACAGATTCCTGTGTCCCATTCTCGTTATTTTACTGTTACTTGGGTTGAATTTCATTTGTCATGTTTCAGACATACTTTGGAGTCTGTGTAGGTCTCCTTGTAAGTTGGTGCAGTCCTCTGTACTTTCTTCATTATCTAGACATCATTCACAAATGTGATCAGGTAGAATTCCAGTCTATTTTGGCAAACCATTCACATAAATCTAGTAGGGCATCGGCTCCAGGGCAAAACCCAGTGGAACCTCACTAGTGACTTCATCTCATTTCAAGAAGGATCCCTTGATGTATGTCGTTTGCTCCCTTCCACTAAGATAATCTTCTGTCCCTCGAATTAGTCTCCTCCTTATTCCTGCCTGAAGATTCAACTTATTTACCATCCTCCTGTATGGCACGGTGTCAGATGCTATCTGACAGTCCAGATATGGACAATACTTCCTCTTTTGTAGAATTCCGAGATATTTATTATGCACAACCTCCCTTCCCTGAAACCATGTTTACTTCTCACTTAGTTTTTCTTCTGCAAAAATCATCCATTTACCTTCTACTTATCTTTTCCAGTGCATTAGCAAGATAGTGCCAGAGACAGTTGAAGAAATGGCTTCATTAGCGTACATCCACTTTCTAGGTGTCATGTGTTATGCACCAAAGCCAGAGCTCCTTACCCACAATCCGGCTCTACAGACCTTTCTGTGATTTACCCTGACCACTTCATATGCCCTGGTACAGCCCGTTGACAACATTTCATCACCTGTAAACCAAATTGCTTCCCTTGCATGCCTTGCACCCTCCTACATACTCAGGCCTGAGCCTTCAAAGCATCCTCCACTCCATCCTTCCATCTCCTTGGTTTCCCCCTTTTCTGTGTTCCTTCCACTTCTGACATGTATACAGTCTTAGTCCTCCTTTCCCCACTCATCCTCTCTATATGTCTAAACTATTTCAACTACTATAATGTTCTGTAATTCTTCCTTTAGAATTCCTTGTTTAGATTAGCTGCTCTTTAAGGAGCATGGGGAAGAAAAGGTCAGAGTCTGTGATGACAAAAATCTTTAAGATGTTTGTAAAGGAATAGGACAGATTTATTGGAAATGAAATGCAAGAGGACAGTATGTGTGTGAGAGGTATTAATCATGCAAGGAATGACAGTGTCAGGGATAGGTAAGTGCAGTCTGATTGAGAGGGCCAACCACACTGTACTGAAATGATATGGGCATATTGAAAGGATGAACAAAGAAAGACTGATGTAGAGGGTGTTTACCTTTTTTAGTATGTTACCAGGAATTACTCTCAATTTGATAATCCCAAATCTTCCTTGATGTGTTGCTTTCAGATTGAATGTTATTTGTAATGCTTTCCATTTGCTCCCATGTATATGCCATACTAGCTATAATATAAGCTACCTTCTGTTCTCAGCCACAGGGTGAGTTTTGGATATGATTTGCTCAAAAGGGTCTGGATATTTATTGTAAGAAGTAGTCTAAAATTAAGCCACCACTATTAAACAATAAATCAAAATTTCTACTCGCATTCAAAATTGCTCATACATGCTTTTCTCCCCATAACTCCTTCACTGTCCTCAAAGAAGCTGGATTTCTGATCTGCTGTGTTGGGCTATTTTTTTATTAAAAAAGCGGAATATATAGTGTACGTGAGTGCATTAATTGAAAATAAAAAGAGACACCATATAACATGAATGAATTAGAGAGGAAAGAATCACATGATCTGCATGTGACACATCATCCATCTACACCCTTCACTCCTCTGCTAGTATGTAAATGTTTACAGTAATAGATTTGTGTTGCTGTTTTTGGTCTTATGCTTTTTTTTCATGCTCTTGTTCATAAATAATTGCTCTATAGTATTGTTAACACCAAATAGTAATTATTAAAGCATTTTTACAATAAAGAAGTATTATATGGAGGAAATTTGCTCTTGCCATTGCATAAAATTTTATGCCCATCAAGTTGTGACATCATTGGTTTTATTCTTTTTATGTACGTATATTTCTTTATTAAAGATTGCTCTGTGATACTGTATACACCAAATAGTAAAATTAAAACCACAAAAATATTACAAATCATTTTAATTGGTATTGCCTTAGGGTAAATGCCTACGATGTTTATACATTTGTGGTGCTGTTTTTAGTCTTTAACTTTTGATCTATAATGTCATGTGAAGCAAATTCTAAATATAGTAACATATTCACTATTATGAAGTGATTATATTGAGATAATTATTTCCACTACTGCTGGAGCATAAATGGCCTTGCACTTCTTTTTAATTGCATTTGTTCATATATGATTGCTCATTAATAGTGTATACACCAAATAGTAAATAATGCAACAGGTTTACCATTACAAAGTATCTATATTGAGGTAATTACTGCCACCATACTTTAAATTTATTAGATATTTATTAATCTTTGACACTATGTTTGGTCTTGTACCTTTTTTATATTCTAATAATTGCTCTGTGATGCTGTAACAGTTAATGATAGATCTTATACCAACATCACTAGTATGAAGCAATGAAATATCCAACAGATTATATATAATACATACAGATGGACAGTATAATACAAACAAGTGGTTAAACCTCAGCATGGATAGTGGAATCACAGTGGCTGGTCTGAGCCAGGCCACCATGATTGGCCTAACCTTACTGTAAATTCATTCAACACATTAATACATTTCTAGTTAAACACTCATAAGTTCTGTTTTCCCTATTTCTATTTACTTAACTATTTTTTCACATGTGCTTTTACTCAAATTGTTTTATTGTAGATCCAATGTTAATATTGATTGTTAGGTCTTGAGAGTTCAGAATAGCAGATGAAGATGCAGCCAGTACAGGCATCAAAATGCTTATCTAGTGTCTCATGTTATAATCATCACTTTCTCTTGTTGAATAGAGCTGCTCTGTTTAGGTATCAGAATCATCAAGTTTACCCTTTTGATGGTATCATAGGTATTTTTGTCATCATCAGAGAGATATTTTCTAAGTATTTCCTTTTTATTTTATTATATGTTTTTTCAAGTTACACCTCTCTCTACAATATGTTGTGATAAGCTGACATATTTTGTGCTGTACCCCTCCTAGATGTAGTGAAACTTATTCCAACATGTGACAGTACTTCTTAGAAGGACAGTAAGCAGAAACCTGGTGCACGAAATTTTCAAAGAAAGAAAATATGGGAATGTAGTTCTGTGCATTGCTGGTGCTAACATGGGGAATCAGAAATTGACTGTCACATCTGTGGATGAAAACGGTGAATAAGTTAGATATAGCAGATATCAGTCCTTCATATCCTTTTGTATGAAGGTTAATGACAAAAGTAACAGAAAATGTAATAAAGCCACCAAAACTTCATTACACAACCTAAAATGCTTTGAGAAAATAGCAAGTAACTAAAGCTTTTTTTTTTTTTTGAGCAAAACATGCCCCCACTAAAAGGACATCCATGAAAGAAATAAAGTAAGAGGAATAGAGAGTAGAAATTAATCAAGGCTTTGCAATTGTTAATAGACCTGACCCTTAAATTTAGGAAGGTTATATGAATGAAAGACAAAAGTTGGAAGTAGACTCCTAAGCGTAGCTGTTCAAGGGGTGAGGTATTCTAATGGTCAACTCTGGGGTGGCTGGTCCCCACATAGAAACTGTAAGAAGCAGCAGTCAGAAGCATGCCTCATGATCAAGCCTTGGGGTTAGGTACACATGCAATCAGCTCATGAGAACAGTGGCCAAAATAAAACCCATAGAAAAGAGAAAAGGTGGCAATATTGAGGCATACAGTAAGGAATGATTGAAGAAAATTGATGCCAAGGGATTGAATGAAATGAGAAGCTCTTGATTCCACTCTGGTTGATAAAGAGGTGGAGGAAGAACTAACCCAGAGTGTGATCAGAACTCCATGATATAGAGTATAAGACCTATGTAAATATGAAATAGCCCTTCTCAAGAGAAAGAATTATGGCACCCATACAACGCCTCCAGATTTTGGGAAGTAGAATTTGAAATGTTGATTATACAGAGTTTCAAGAATAGATTAGATGACATGATTAAGTGAAAACTGACAAGCAATACATGATCTTTAATCATCTTTGAGTTAAGGTTGAATGAAATACAGCAGTGGGCTTGTTGGTGTGACTTCAGTGAGGTTGTAATGGTAGGGTGGAGCTGGTGGTGAGATAGTGGTAGTAGAGGTGACATGGTGGTGGTGGAGATGACTATGATGCAGTGGCAGTGGTAAAGGCCGCTCTTTGAAGAATTTTCATTTTGTTCTTCTGTGCACCACACTACCGCTTTTTATTTTTTCAAATGCACAGCTTATCACTGAGTAAATTTGATATAATTATATATCTTTCTTCTTCTTTCTAGACTGCATAATTCAAGTTCTTTCATCCTCATAGTAATTCATGTGCTGAAGACCCTGCTCTAGGGGGAGACTGAGGGGGAGATCAAAAAATGGAATGGAGGAAGCTTTGGGATGTAGATGCCTGAACTTTCTGGAGGGAAAAATGCTTGCATAGAATAGAAAAACTTGGATAAACAGGGTGTATAGGGGTGAAGGGCTGTCAGTAGGCTGAACCAGGGCATGAAGATAAAACATAAGAGTGGTCTGTGAGTCTTCAATTGTATGGTAGACTCTGGTTTTAGTTTAGCAGACATGACAGCAAGAGATTGGAAATGTGCAAGTGAAATCATTTTTTTTTTCATGATTCTACTTCACAAAGGTAGAAAAGGCAGTTAGGTATTAAAAGAATGTGTGCATGTTGATATTGAGGCTTAACAAAGTTGAATTGGTCGAGTTACTTCAGTCATATAATCACAAGGGTGTCTTGTATTTCCATAATAGCTATCGATCTGTTTGTATCTCTGATGCTTGTTTCTTTCAGGAACTCCATCAAGGGGGTGGCCATCAAAAAAGAGTCTCCATAACTGGTTCCACTGTCACTTTTTACTTAAAAATCTTTGTCCCCCATAACAACAACTTGTTTTGGCATTATGGGTTCGTTATAACAAATAGTGAAAAAATATTTATTTGAAGAATAGAGCCATTCGTTTCTTTACAGTACTGTAGTAGTTGCAGCTGTTTACCTAATTTCATTTACCCACATCTTCATTTTTATTGATATTAATGAAAATATTGATAATCTGAGATACTGGTAGTGATTCTGTAAGGGGTTTAGAATGGATTTAATGATCTTTTCAGATTTATGCACTAATTCCCTGCGTTGAACCATGAAATGTAACATCTGTCTTGCCTCTTTGTGTGTGTGATGTCAGGCAGGGCATATTTGTAAATTTACTTATAACATTAGATTAACATTCCCAGTGATGCAAGCTGAACAACGTATTTGATAGCAATACAAACACTTAAAACAAGAAACTAGCACAATAATCTTGAAAAGCTCTTAATAGCCAGGGTGATCTGGTGAATATACCAGGAAAAGTGTATGCAAGTGTTGATTGACAGGGTGATGGACGTGACTGAATGCATAATAAGTGAGAAGCATGAGGGTTCTAGGAAAGATAAGTGATGTGTTCATCAGATCTTTGTGGTAAGAGTGACTGTGAAGTATATAGTGAAAGGTAAGAAGTTGTATGCAGCTTTTATAGATGTGGAGAAAGTGTATGACAGAGTTGAGAGGAATGATTAATGAGATGTATCAAGGATATATGGGATAGGGGGACAATTGATGGACAGTGCGAAAGCCTCGTGTAGAAAAGCAAATGCATATGTATAAATGGATGGAGACTTAAGCAAAAGTTTTGGTATACATATGGGTGTGAGACAGGGCTGTGTGATGTCACTGTAGCATTTAATACATATGTGTATATGCATGTGTATATATATATATATATATATATATATAGATATATATATATATATATATATATATAT
>JAYMFT010006958.1:0-17075 GCA_038088735.1 Panulirus argus
GCTGTGGTTTCAGTGCATCACACATGACAGCTAGAGACTGAGTGTGAGCGAATGTGGCCATTTCATCTGTCTCCTGGTGCTACCTCGCTGGTGCAGGGGGTGGCGATGCTATTTCCTGTGGGGCGGGGTGGCATCAGGAATGGATAGGGGCAAGCAAGTGTGAATATGTATATGTGTATATGTGTATATGCATGTGTATGTATATGTATGTATATATATATTGGATGGAAAAGATCACAATTGAACTTGTAATCTAGGAAATTCCTTCTGATCCATGGGGAAATAAAACACTTTCGTGTAATGATCACATCATCAGGGGAGATACAAGGAGAAATATAACAATCAGTTGATATACAAGGAAGAGATGTAGCTAGGATGCCATTTTGGTTGTGCAAACACAACTATTAGTCCGTTATGATAACACATAGGAAAAATTGATGGATGGAAATAGAATGGAGACTGTTTTTGTTGATTTTGTAAAAGCAGTTGATTTAAAGAAAATGACCATTCAAAATATAAAAGGAAAAATAAGATAATGGATCAAAGAATTTGTAACCATTAGAAAACTCAAATTAGTTGCAAATAGAAACATATCTGAGAAAGATTTACAGTCAGAGGTACTCTGTATAATCATGGTCTTGGAGAGATTAGCATGTAAGAAAGAATTTAGTCATATGTTTTGCAGATGATGATCGAGACTGTGGAAGATCAAGAAAAGTTCAAAGAGACCTTGATAATATCTATAGATGGGTAGATGAGAACTTGTTCAATTTAATGAGGAGAAATTTAAACATATTATCTCTGGGACTCTTCCTGTAATTGCATTGGTTGTATACAGAGGCCTGACAGGAAAAGAAATAGAGAGAAGCAAATGCCAGAGATATGGGAGTAATTATCACTAAAAACCTGGTTTGAAAGCACTATCTTTTCAATTATATTGAAAAGATAGTGCTTTCAAACCAGATGATACGTAGAAAGATATTGAAGGCATCTGCAACAAAAGACAGACCTTTTACTGTGAAAATGCTTAATGTATATATGTTATGTAAACACAGCTTCTGATGTGTTGTGTAGTCACCAGTAAAACAGATTGAATTAAACAAGATAGAACAGATTGAATTAAAGAAGATAGACAGAATACAGAAACATATCACAAGATAAACAATGAATCATATAAATTTTCAGGAATGAAATAAAGTTTCATATGTTTGGAGATATGTGATAATATGTGCCTGGCAACGATTAGAGGGAATAAAGAACTAATGTTCTGAACCTGAAAGCAACCAGACAAGGATGATACAGAAGCGCTAAGTCAAGAGTAATTCCTGGAAACAGCAAAAATGCATAAGACAAACATACATGAATACCCAGCATCTCTGGATAATTATTTAATGCTATAGTGGGTGATCTAAAAATTTTAAATGGAGTGACTACAGAAACTTTCAAAAGAGATTAGGCTTATAGTTGAAGACAGTATTGGTTGAACCTAGATAGATGACTTAAGTCAGAGGAGAAGCTGCTGAAAAGAACAGCATTATACATCAATCATGACAAGTGAGGGGAAGAGGTGAAGAAGTCAAGAGAAATGTTCGTCAACATACAAGTCAAGTGGTGAGTGCTGTGGTATTGCCCTGTCACTAAGGCAAAATCTCGTCATACATACGTATAGATAAGTATTTTCCATGTGGCCAAAGTCTCAGCTCACCCTTGTCAGGCCCCTCAGTTAGGCTGTGCTCTCGATTACACCTCTCTTTGCCAGTGTCATTTCTTACATTATCTGTGCACCTCATGCCACATATCATCCCCAGGAATTTAATTAATAGCACCATTCATCCTCTTCCTATCATTTGCATACTACACTCTTGGGACAAATACTTTCAGATATTCCCATTTTTGTTCTTATGGAAACTGACCTTGGTTCTCCCTCCAGTTGCACCAAATATTTGTTAATATTAGATTTCAGTTTAATCCCAGACTCTGGAGTGTCTCTTTTGAATGTACCACCAGAGTTGTGTCATCCGCAGACAGCAACTAATTTACCTTCCTTGTCCCCCACTCACTCCAAAACCCTAGTATTTACCTCCTTCACTAATCCATCCATGAACAGATCAAACAGCTGTGTTGAAGACCCTCATCCTGCACCAGACTCACCTTCACAGAAACCACTTGCCTTCCTTTTAGCACACTTGCTTAACTCTCCTGGTGAAGCCTCCTCACTATATTTTGAAACTTTCCATATACACCGTGTTTCCATAGCACCTCCCATAGGCCTACGCAGTCAACCTTATGATCCATAAATGCCTTGGTTATATATTAGCTTACATGACTGGGCTAGATATTGATATATGATAGTTCTATCTAATTTTATGGGAAGAAGGATCTCAGCTATATGGGTATACAGTGCTATATGATGTAGTGAGTGTAATATTCCCACTGGTAGTGTGTTATTAATACCTCTACTTGTGTTTTTGGTGTTTAAGAATAAGTGATGGTACTTGTGATTGTGCATTTAATATATAAGCTTTAATGATGGTGAACAGAGTGTTTCCTTACTCATCAGAAGACATGGGGAAGATACGTGGTCGAGTGTGGCTGAGCTGGCCACCATCCTGCGAGGCTTTGGCTCCCCAGATGTATCCTTGACAGAAGCGCCTGCAGTTGGTGTTATTGAGCTCGGTGGACCGGACCTGGTGCCCCTCCGGCTCACAGAGGACACCTTCCTCAGGGGCTACGAGCCTCTTCTTCCCGCCCATGCCACCATCACCTATGCTTCCCCCCTGGTGCACACGGTATGGACACCCTACATCCACTTAGTACATACATTATGGACACCCCACTACCCCCACAGCACAGGATGTGATGTGGAGTCCCCACACTCCTTGATACACAGGGTCACACACCCTACTACCCCTGATGCACATGGTACACTCCCACATCACCTGCTGCACATGATTTGAATTTCTCACACCCCTTGCTGCACAGCATACACACACCTCATCCAGGTGATGATTGCCTTCCCTGGAGGTGAACCCTCCTTCTTGTTAGTGATGACTTTCCCTGGTGCTGAACTTCCTCCCTGTTAGTGACTTCCTTCCTGTTGGTGTTCTCCTCTCCTAGGTGGTGATGCTCCTCTCTTGTGATGATTCTTTTCCTTGTTGATCCTTCCTCCCTGGTGGTGACCACCTCTTAGGTGATGATGCCCCTCCCTGATGTTGACACCTCCTCCCTGGTGGTGACTCTTTCCCTGGTGATGACCCTCCTCCCTGGTGATAATTTCCTGTCCCTGTGGTGACCTCCACCTTGGTGGTGATGAACTGTCTTGGAGGTGACTGACCCCCCCTCCATGGTGATGATAGCCAGCTCTAATGGTGACTCCTTCCTGCTGGTGATGTCTCTCCTTAGTGATGATGATCCCCCTCCCTTGTGGTGGCCCCCTCCTTAATGAAGATGACCCTTCCTTATGGTGACCCCCTTCCTCAGTGAAAATGATTCTCCCAGGTGGAACCCCCCTCCCTGGTGTTGACCACTTCCCTGGTGGTGAACCCTTGCTTGGCGGTGACCTCTCATGGTGACTTTCCTCTGTGACGGTGACACCCTCCCTGTTAGTGACCCCCCTCCTCCCTGTCACTGACTCCATGGTGGTACCTCCCTACCTGTTGGTGACCTGCTCCCTGATGATGACCCTTTTCCTTGTAGTGATGACCTTCCGTAGTGATGACCTCTGTCTTTGGTGCTGAAGACTTTCCCTGTTAGTGATTTCCCTCCCTGGTGATGACATCTCTCCCTGGAGGTGATGACCAGCTGTGATAGTGACTTTTCTACTTGATGGTGATCCCATTTCATGGTGATGATGATCCTCCTTGGTGGTGATCCTCTTTCTTGATTATTTCTCTCCCTGTTAGTTATGACCCTCTCTGTTGGTGAGTACCCTCCCTAGTGATGACCTTCCTAATGGTGACGACCATTCTTGGTTGTGAGGACTTTTCCTTGTGACGACCCTCCCATGTGATGGCCTTCCCTGGTGATGACTCTTCCTTGGCACATTGATGACCCTTCTTGATGACAGCCCTTCTTGATATGTTGTTATGGGTACAAAGGTCACTAAGGATAATGATTTGATGACTGTAATTATTTGCTGATGAACATGATGATTACCATGTTAGTATTATTTGTTATGATTTATATACATTATTATAATTATTGTTGGTATACAGAATATCATAATGTAATGATGCTCATGTTCTGGTTATAAACATGATGAGCCACATGATCGTGTTGTTAAGGTGATGATCATGATGTATACATTGATCATATAAGCCATGTGATCATGTTGTTCTGATGATCATTATGAGCCACATTATTGCATTGTTATGGTGATGATCATGAGTTATATTTTATTCATATGAGACATGTGATCATATTGTTCTGGTGATGATCATGATGAGCCACATGATCATGTTGTTCTAGTAATGACATGATGAACCACTCGATCACGTTCATTTGATGAGCATGATCAGTCTGTTAATCATATGAGCTTCATGATTATGTTATGGTAATGATCTTGATGCATCACATGATTATGTTATTCTAATGATGATCATGATTAACACATTTAATCATAGGACCCCAATCATCATACTGTTCTGGTGATGATCACGATGGGTTACATTATCATGTTATTTTGATGATCATGATTAGCTCATTGATCATATGAACCACATGATGTTATGGTGATGATCATGATGAGCCAGTTGATTGACTTGTTTTTATCATGATCATGATGAACCACATGATCTAATTGTTATGTTGATGGTCATGATGAACAATACAATCGTGTTGTTCTGGTGTTGATCATGATTAGCACATTGCTCATATGAGCAACATGATCATGTTCTTCTGGTGATGATCATGATTAGCTCATTGATTATATGAGACACATAATCATATTCTTCTTGTGATGATCATGATGGGCCACATGGATATGTTATTCTGATGATCATCGTGGTTAGCACATTGGTCATATGAGCTACATGATCATAATTTTTAATGATGATCATGATGAAGCACAGGAGTGTGTTTTTCTGTTAAGGATCATGATTAGTATGATCATATGAACTACATGACTATGTTGTTCTGGTGATGATCATGATTGGCCACATGATCATGTTCAGATGATCGTCATTAGCTCGTTGATCTTAAGAGAAACATGATGATATTGTTCTGGTGATGATTAGGATAGGGCACAAAATCATGTTTTCAGATGATGATCATGATTAGCAAATTGATTATAAGAACCACATGATCATATTTTAATGATGATCATATTGAGTCCACGATCGTGTTACTGTGGTTATAGTCATGATGAACCGTGCGATCGAGTTCTAGTAATGATAATGATTAGCCCGTTGATCATATAAGCCACATGATCTGGTGATAATCATGATGAACCGTGTGATTTTGTTCAGGAGATGATAATGATTATCCCATTGATCGTATAAGTCACGTGATCATGTTGTTTTGGTGTTGATCATTATGAGTCATGTGATTGTGTTGTTCTAGTGATGATTATGATGAACCACATGATCTTGTTGTTGGTGATAATCATGAACCACAAGAATTGTGTTGTTGGTGATGATCATGATGAACCACATGATTGTGTTGTTGGTGATGATTATGATGAACCAAACAGTTATGATGAACAACAGGATCATGTTGTTGGTGATGATCATGATGAACCACATGATCATGTTATTGTGATGGTCGTCATGATTAGCACATTAACCATATGAGTCATATGATTATGTTATTCAGGTGATGATCATGATGGGCCAAATGATCGTGTTGTTCTGATGATCATCATGATCAGCACGTTGTTCATATGAGCCACATGATCATGGTGTTCTAGTGATGATCATGATGGACATCACGATCATGTTATTCTGATGATCCCATGATTAGCACATTGGTCATATTAGTCACATGATTATGTTGTTCTGGTGATGTTCATGATGGGCCACATGATCATGTTATTCTGATGATGATCATGATTAGCACATTAATCATATAAGCCACATGGTTATGTTTTTCTGGTGATGATAATGATGAGCCACACGATCGTGTTCTATTTATGATCATGATCAGCACTTTGATCATATGAACCATATGGTCATATTGATATGGTGATTATCCTGATGAACCACATGATCATATTGTGTGAATGATGATCATGATGAACCACACGGTCGTTTTGTTCTAGAGATGATTATGATGAACCACACAATCTCATTCTAGTGAAGATTATGATAAACGATGCAATTGTGTTGTTCTTATGATGAACATGATTTGTACATTGATTGTATGAGCCACATGATCATGTTATTATGATGATCATGATTAGCATAATGATCATATGAGCCACCTTATGTTGTTCTAGTGATGATCATAATGAGTCACACAATTTTATTCTGCTGATGATCATGATGTACTACATGATCGTGTTATTTTAGTGATGATCATGATGAACCATATGATCAAGTTGTTTTAGTGATGAACTAGATGAACCACATGATCCTGTTTTTCTGTTGATGATCATGGTGAATGATGCAATCGTTGTGTTCTGGTGATGATCACAATTAGCAATTTGATTTTTTCTTTTCATGTTGAAGGCTCCAATCACAGACATAAGTCCACATCAAGGACTGGCCATAATTAAAATATAGAGAGAATTGAGAAAGGGGGAAAAAAGACAGGAAAAGTATTCACGAATTTTTGGGCTACAAGATCAAGTTATCCTGGTGTTGATTATGAACCACACAATCATGTGTTCTATTGATGATCATGATGGACCATACAGTCATGTTCTAGTGATGATCATGATGAATCAAATGATCGTGTAGTTTTAATGACAGTGATGAGGAACTTCACAATTGTTGTTCTGGTGATGATCATGGTGAACAGCATGATTGTTTTGCTCTCGTGATGATTATGATGAACCTCACGATCATGTTCTATTGATGACCTTGATGAATTGCATAATTGTGTTGTTCTAGTGGTGTTCATAATGAAATACACGATTGTTTTGTTTGGTGATGTCATGATGGACCACATGATTCTTTTGTTCTTGTGATGATCGTGATTAGCACGTTCATCATATGAGCCACTTGATTATGTTCTGGTGATGATCATAATGAACCAAATGATGATTTTATGGTGATGATCATGATTTGCATTTTGATCATATTTGCCACATTATCACATTTTGGTGATGAACATAATGGGATACAAGATCATGTAATTCTGATTATGATTGGCCACAAGATCATGGTATTCTGATGATCATCATTGGCACATTACTCATATGAGCCACATGATTATGCTGTTCTGCTGATGATCATGTAGAGCTACACAATCATGTTTTCTCGTGATGATTTTTATTAACACGTTGATCATATGAGCCACATGATCATGTTCTGGTGATGATCATGATGAGCCACACGATCGTATTGTTCCAGTGATGATCAGGATGAACTACACAGTCAGATTGTTCTAGTCATGATCATAATGAATCACATGATCATCTTGTTCTGTTAATGATCATGATGAGCCACATTATCATGTCCTGATGATCTTGGTTAATCACATTATCATGTTGCACTGGTGATGATCATGATAACCCACATGATAATTTTCTGATTATGATGATACCAGGGATCGTTGACCATCATCATGAGACACATTATCACGTTGGTCTAATGATTATTATGAGCACATTTATCAAAAACAACATTATCATGTACTGTTGATGTTCATAATGAGCACATTCATCATAATGAGCCACATCTTGATGGTCACCATCTTCATCAACTTTATCACTGTAATGGTGTTATTACTGTTACTATGATAATGAACTCTACCATCAATATCATTACCACGAGCATCATCATGCCATCATGGTGATGGGCATGAACATTTTCATCACTACCATCATCCTCCACTAAGCTGGTGATATTGCAGAACAATATCATCAGTACCATCACCACCATCCTGGTGATGGTTGAGCATAACATTATCATCACTACTGTTACCACCACCATGTTGGTGATTGTTGAACAGAACATAAACATCACCACCATCATCGCAGATATGCTGGCCATGGTGGTGTAGAACATAATTGTTAGCACCATCATTACCAGTGTGCTGGTGATGGAGGTGTACAACATTATAATCACACCCATCATCTCTATCACTATGGTGATCATGATAGTATATGGAGGCAAGGCTGATGGATGGATAGCACTTCAGGGTCGGGCATGTGACTGGGTGCGGGTGGTGCGGCTACAGACGTGCCTATGTCAGTTCTTGTGTGGTGTGGAACCACCTGTCCTGCGCCTCCAGAAGACTGACCTGGGCCATATTTTGGTCTCTGTGGTGGCCACCTCTCCTCCTCACACACCCACCACCAACACCACGGTGAGTTCTATTTCTCTTGACAATTACTTTATGTGAATCATTTGGAGTTTTATAATCATATGGCTCTGTATATTGACCTTTAGATTATTATTTTTTTTAATGTACTTGATTGCCACTTCCTGCGTTAGTGAGGTAGCTCCAGGGAACAGATGAAGAAAGACCCATCCTCTCATATACACACAGACCTTTCCGTGGTTTACCCCAGACACTTCATATGCTCTGGTTCAGTCCATTGACAGAACGTCGAACCCAGTATACCACATCGTTCCATTTCACTCAATTCCGTGCACGCCTTTCACCCTCCTGCATGTTCAGGCCCTAGCCGCTCAAAATCCCTTTCACTCCATCCTACCACCTCCAGTTTGGTCTCCCACTTCTCCTTGTTCCCTCCACCCCTGAAACATATATTATATTTGTCAACCATTCCACACTCATTCGTTCCATGTGTCCAAACCATTTCAACACACCCACTTCTGCTCTGTGAACCACACTTTTTATTACCACACATCTCTCTCACCCTTACATTGCCTACGCATTCAAACCATCTCACACCACATACTGTATTTAAACATTTCATTTCCAACACATTCACCGTCCCCTCGCAACCCTATCCATAGCCAGTGCCTCACAACCCTATCCATAGCCAATGCCTCGCAACCCTATGATATTGTTGAAACAACTATTCCTTCAAACATACCCATTTTTGCTCTCAAAGATAATGTTCTCTCTTTCCACACATTCTTCAGTGCTTCCAGAACCTTCATCCCCCTCCCCCACCCTTTATCTCACTCCCATGTTTATGGTTTCATTTGCTGCAAAGTCTACACCCAGAGATCGAAAACACTTCACTTTCTTCAATTTTTCTCAATTCAAACTTGTGTCCTAACTAACTTTTCCCTCAACCCTGCTGAACCTAATAACCCTTCTTTCAGTCACATTTACTTTCAACTTTCTCCTTTTACATACTCTTCCAAACTCAGTCACCAGCTTCTGCAGTTTCTTGCTTGAACCAGCCACCTGTGCTATATCATCAACTAACACAGTTAACTCACTTCCCAGACCCTCTCATCCCCAACAGAACGCATACTCTCCTATCTCTCCAAAACTCTTGCATTTACCTCCCTCACCACCCATTCATAAACAAATTAAACGACCATGGTGACATCACACACCCTTGCTACAGAACAACTGTCACTGGGAACCAATCACTCTCTTCTCTTCCTACTCATACACTTACCTTATGCCCTTGATAAGAACTTCTCACTGCTTCTAGCAGCTTACTTGCCACACATAGTACTGGTGTACAGAAAATGATATCTGGTTTGGTTGCTGCTTAAGGTGGCAAGTTGGAAGTCTGGTTGGTTGGCTGTTTAGGTCTAGGAAATTGGAAGAATGCGGTTAGTTTTTGAATAGTTCACTTCTGGGTTCTTGGGTGTGAGTGCTGAGCCATGTAGGATGACAGTAGGCATAGAAAATCTCCTTACAAATAGGTGTTGGATTAGTTGGTTAAACTCTGTAGTTGGGAAGTGTATCTTGGAGTGCAGGTAGTGAGCAGAGGAATACAGGTATTGATTATTTTGTATTAAATGTTGTGCAGCTTTCTTTTCATGGATTGTATGGTATTTCAAGAGTTTTGTCACAATTTTTGATCTGTTTTGTGTTTTGAGTGGTTTCTATGAATAGGATGTTGTGCATAAGTGTTACGAGTCATCCTCCTTGTCCTTGTGTTCTCTCATCTTTAGGTTGTTTAGTTATAGAAATGATGAAGGGTGGATGTGAGTGCAATTCTGGTTTCTTAGATGAGGGCTATATGTGTGTTTTTTTCTTGGAGCTGGATTGAATGCTTCTGTGTGTGTTTTTGGTGCCTGTGATGTTAAGTTGTGGGATGTTTAGTGTTGAGTGGGGTTTTGTGGAACGGTGGAGTTAGTTTTTCTAAGTAGGGGGTTTCTATGGTTATGTTGTTCATTGGGTGTTTGTGATGGAAGTGTGCATTTGGCAGCATGCTTTAAGGGTTTGTGTCCAAATGATTGTTGTATGTCCAGAGCTCCGACAAATGTTTTGTGCAGTGGAGGTGATACCACTGAAGGCAGCTATTACTAGTGACTGAGTAGTATTTGGCATTGTTATAAGATGTACTTTTGGGGTCCAGGATTGTGATGAATATTACCATCATGCATTAGTAGGCGAGGGATGATATCTAGGGTATCATCCTCTAATGGTGAAAAAATGTATACAAGTATTTAAAGTGTTTAGGTTTGACCATGGTGTGGCACAGTGGCCAGGGAAACTTTAGGCAACACTCCATACATGTTCTGAGAGCTTTTGGCTTGTGTATCGTTACTGAGTTGTTTGTAATATAGAGTGATTATCATATGTGTGTCATGTGTGGTACCTAGTATGGGTGGAGTTTTCATGAGTGATCTAGATTGGTTGACCCATCAGGGTAACGGGTGTAGTTGGATTCATGTTGATTGGGGACAAGAGGCTGATGGTAGATTTCTGTAGAGATGCAAAAATTTTGTTTAAAGTGAGCTAAGGTTTTAATTGCATGATACAGTGTTGTATATTTGTTTTTGCAAGAGTAGTGTCAGGGTGCTCTTATTAGATTCCTAGCTCATTGGCATGAGAGGTTTCTCACTCTCAGGTCTGCAGGAAGTGATGAAAATTCATTTTGGAAGAGATTAAAGAGGGTTAGAGAAAGAATTGTTCCACAGGGGGTCTCCATTTGTAGAGCATGGGGATTTTAGGAGTGATGCCTTTTGTGAATGACAGTAGCTTGGCAGCCAGCTTTGAAGTAGGCTTACCATTTTTGACATTGTTCTGGATGATTAAGTTAAGTGTTGTTTGTTTAAGGATGTGAATTAGGATGATGTCAAATGCTTTTCATAAATGTGAGGGGTCAGTGGGAAAATTTTGAGTGATTATAATGTTCACAGTGGTTGGAACAGGGCTGTTCTTTTAGCATTTTGTACATGCTCATTTGGGTTCACAGTGGTTGTGGTACTGAAATCCAGCTTGGAGACAGGAAATTCTTGTGAAAGATGATGGAGGCAAGGACAATGCAATACTTTCTTTCAGAATTGTTGGATGAAGTCCAGTTGATGGTTAGAGTTGGGAATGTCAAGAGTGGATCTTGATAGATTATGTAAGAGAAGTCAGAGATCATCTTGCATGTTCTTTTTGTGCACCTTTTTTTAAGTATCTCATTTTGTGTGTTGCATAGGAAGACTAGGCAGGGGAAACATAGGTGTGCTTGGGAATGTTGAAATTTGGGTTACTGTTCTTAAGTTTAGTTGCAAAGTTTGTGTATATTTGTGCATGCTTTTGTGTGGTGTGTACCTGCATGCATATGTGTTTACATGAACATGTGTTTAAATGAGAGGGTATATGTTTAAGTGTGTTCCTGTGTGTCTGCTTTTAGCTTTATGATGTCTGTCTGTTTTTGTTTTATATTTTTACTCCTAGAGGTTTCAAATCTGCCTCTACAAGCAGATTAAGCTTTTGATAGAAGAATGTAATGGAGAGGCCATGATACTGTATACTGTTCACATAGAGAGTACTTGGGTTGAATAGTAGTAAAATGCATTCATATTTTGTGTTTTCTTCTTAGATCAACATTTGTCAACAGAGCATGCAGTACACTTATTCCCTGTTATCCATTGCTTCACTAACTTGTTATTTCATTAACCAGTGTTCATAAAAAAATGAATCACATAATGTAGACATAAAGAATAAATGAAAAAGTTTGAATATAGCCTCCTCAAACACCCAGCAACTCTGGGTGGAAAGTGCCCAAGTGAGTCTTGCGTTTGTGGAAGGAAGAAGAGTGGGAAGAGCATTACCTTGGAGGTAAAGTTAAAGATTTTAAGGGGTTTTGATATTGGTCATGTGTTGTTGATATTGCCAGAGCACTTGCATTGCCTTGCCTTCTACATCAGTGAGAACAATTTCTGAGAATGCATGTAATGAAGGCAGTGTGCCTCCAACATGACATCTTTAGGTGTAGTGAAGATCTTTCACACTAGAAGTGAATTTACAGTATGTAGGACATAGAGCAAATATTGAATGTCTTGATCAAAGATCAGAATCAATGAAACATGCCTGTAGTATGTGTAATGTATTTTTTACTTAAAAACAATACTCTTTAATCTGTATTTCTCTCTCAGATATGTAGTTAATGATTTACCTGTATTGCACTGCATGCTCCTTTGCATTTTATTCATATTTTTGAGTGAAAATTAAGTTAGAATTCTCTCCAGAAACATACTCCCATTGAATCATGAACAGAAATGGGATTCGCCTTCTGGTGGTTCTGCTAAGTTATGTTTTCCAGGAAAGCACCTCCAGTGTTAACTGGGGACTTCTCCAGTTTTAACTGGGGACTACATATCTCAATCATGACATAAACAGAGTTGCCATTGGTGATTGCAAAATCTTTGTCTTTGGCTGCTGCCCTTTCTCTCCTGGCTTTGAATATTGGTTCATTAGGGCATTTACTGAGAAATATGGTGGTGGGTTTCATTTGTATGTAGTTCACTGAAAGAAACTCATTACTTTCTCCCCACAGCTGTCACTGAGCACATCAGATGTGGAGGTGGAGGACTCCCTCAGTGAAAGCGATGCTTCAGAAGTGGAGGACGAGCCAGAAGCGGTGACAGAGGAGGAGGATACGCCCCTTGCTTCCACTGTTAGGTTGCTCACACAGAGGAAGAAAGTTCTGGAGAGGAAGCAAAGACAACAGCGTAAATTGCAGGTGAGTTGGTTTTGCTCACAATCAGGTAGGACGTTTGAGTGACTGTCATGATGGATGTACCTTAGCTCATGCACTGCTGCAATATATTTGTAGCAGTTATTCCCATCACTAGTTATTTATCCCACATTGGATGAATCCATGTGTTCTGGACCATAACTGATGTGAATAGTTGACCTTTCTGAACTGGCTAGGGTCTTGGTAGGTTATAAGATGATAATATAAACAGCTGCCCATGCCATCTCAGCTAACATAAAAAAAAGATTTTACAAGGGGCACTGAAAATAAGACTTGGCAATTTTTTTCATTATCTCTAGGGTAGGAGAGAAAGAATTCTAACTTCATATTCCCTTCGTGTTGTTGAAGGCGACTAAAGGGGGTGGAGAAGGGGGCTGGAAACTCCCTTCATATATTTCAATTTCTTAAAGAGGGAGCAGAAGAAGGAGCCAGGCAGGGAGAGCTCATCTTACTCGAGCGCTCTGGGTGGAGTGTCTAAATGTATGTGAAGATGAGAAGAGAGGAGAGATAGGTAGTGTGTTTGAGGAAAGAAACCTAGATGTTCTGGCTCTGACTTAAACTCTGAGTGAAACAAAGCTCAAGGATAAGGGGAAGAATGGTTTGCAAATGTCATAAGAGTAAAATCAGGCATTTGTGGGAGGAAAAAAGCTGAGGAAGGAATAACTGCTTTTGAAGCAGGAGTTGTTGGAGTGTGTGATAGAATATAAAGAAGTAAATTGTAGAATAATGTGGGTAAAACTGAAAGTGGATGGCAAGAGATGGGTGATTGATTATTAGTGCATATGCACCTGGCTGTGAGAAGAAAGATCAAGAGAGACAAATGTTTTAGGAGCAGCTGAGTGAGCATGAAAGTAGTTTTAATGTAAGAGACTGGGTATTAGTGATGGGTAAAGTTAATGCAAAGGTAAGTAACATGGCAGTTGAGGGATACTTAGGGTGCAGGGGTATTTATTGTTGTGAATGGAAATGGTGAAAAGCTTGTGGAGTTGTGTGCTGAGAAAGGACTGGTGATTGGAAATACCTGGTTTAGAAAGAGGGATACACAAAAGTATATATATATGTGTTGGAGAGATGGTCAGTGGGCACTATTAGATTACATATTAATTGTGGATAATGAGCTGTGGTTGTTTTGGTGCATCATGCATGACAGCTAAAGAATGGATGGTAGCAGATGTGGCCTTTCTTCATCTGTTCCTGTTGCTACCTCGGTGATGCGGGAAATGGCCATTAGGAATGAAAAAATAATTCATTGGAGGATACTCCACAGTAAAGTGAGGGAGATGTGTGAAGGGTTTAGGGACTACTGTGAATATGGAAAGAGACATGCATTATAAAAATGGAATCGAGGAAAAAAGAGAATATTATAGTAAAGAAAAGGGAAACTTGGAAAGAATTATAGCATGTCAAATGATATTTAGGGAAGGTATAAGTGACAAAATTGGAAAAGTTGTCCAGGTTTTTTGGTGGTGAAGATTGCCGTATGGTCAGGGCACCTGAACTGCCTTGAGTAATTATACCCATATATTATTGCTTTGTTAATGTTTTGTTCTTTATTATTTTATTCATCTTGGTTACTGTGATATATTAGAAGAACATATCTGTACTTTAGTTAGTGTCTTTTACTGTTGCTCCATTTGCCAATAGTATCATCAAAAGTTTTGTATGAGATATAGTTACCTTTTGGTAATTTGTTCATGATTGAAAGAATACAGCTAGCACAGTTGTAAATCAAGTGAAGACTTGACAGACCAATCACTACTAAGGCTTGGTGTATATTTCCAACACATTAATAGTATAGCGTTTTATACAAAATGCCCATGTATTAAAATTCTCATTGTCTGTATTAAGAAACTGTGTAATGTATGTGGTGGTTGGCACCTGTAAATCTCTATATCATGAGGCACCATAATGTGTGTGTAATTACTTATTTGTACTGAAATGGGGAGAGTTCTTCACTCATGGGGCCCCATTTCTTGAACTATTTCTACTAGCATAAAACTTTTTGAACCTCTTTATGCTTTCAACATTCACTGTCTCATAACCCAGTTTGTTCCATTCACCGACTACTCTTATACTATACTTCTTTGTATCTTTTCTAACAAGTTCTTAATTATTTCATGTTATGGCATCTGCTTGTTCAGTTCCTGCACTTTTGAAGAACTAACTGTTCACTGTTTGCATCATCAAGCTGATTTAGAAACTTAAAAGTTTTGATTAGGCCATCCTTCACTCCTTTTTCTTCCATGGTGGACAAATTCAAAGCCAGTAGTCTGGTTCCCGTAAGTCTCTGTACTGTAACATGAGACAGTGTGGCGAGCAGCTCATGTAAGTCTGTACAGGATACTGTATCATAAGCTAGTGTGGTGGGTCTATATATCTGTCTATCTGTCTGTCTTCATCTCTTATGTCCATTCCCTTTGGGAACTCCCCGAGAGGGTGGCCATTGCAAAAGAGTCTCCATAACTGATGAACTCCTGTACTGCTTCTTAGTTTTAGTGCATCACCCTTAATATGCCACTGGCAGAGGGCAACTCTTGTTTAGTGTTTTCAGAGGCTCCAAGCTAATGTTCCCCCCAACTACTGTTAGCTAATGTGTCTACCTAATGTTTCCACCAACTACTATTGCTTAATATATTTGCCTAAACTTCCAACCTACTCCTTCTACCTAATGCTTCCAGTTAATGTTCTTACCTACTGCTACTGCCTAATGTTCCTGTCTAATGTTCCTACGTACTTCTAATATCTGTTGCTCCAACCATTTTGCCAAAAGGCTGAGTTAGTGCATAACACTCACAGTAGAAAAATGTAGGAGTTAGGAAGAATGAGCTGTGCGAGTTAAGTGTTGTCAGGTGTTATGTGTTACAAGGAGAAATTGTATGTTTGTGGACAGAATGCCAGCAGTCCACGTAATGGTGATGCAGAAAGAAAAGACTGCTACCTAGGTCAGAGGAGTGCAATTTGATATCCACTGAAGTGCTGGCTCACTCTATAGCAATCATGTACCCTCCTGATACCTAGGCAGGTATTACAGGTAATATACCTCCCTGGTCAGTGGCTGCCTACCAACTACAACTTACTAGTGGATGGCTCCTATAAGTCTGTGTACCACATCATGAACCAGTGTGGATTGCTGCTTCTGTAAGTTTAACCAGGTTGGAGTTTGATAGAGCAATCCTGCCTTTGTGATATGACATTTGAAGCAGATACATTGTGTTATGTTTTGGCAGAGCATCTTGGAGGGTTCTGTTACTCTGGAGATGGAGGTGCGGCCACGCTACCTGGTGCCTGACACCAACTGTTTCATCGAGCACCTGGAGGTGGTGCAGGCCCTTGTCAACAGTGCCCCATACACTGTCATGGTACCACTGGTGGGTGAGTACTTCCTCCCTCACTTGTAACTAAAAGCATTAAGAGAGATGCTGCTGTCAGAACCAGTGGTTTTGCTGGTGTACCTTCTTACACAGATGGTTCAGATACGGTGTTAATACACTTCACAGGTGTAAATTCCTCTCTCCTCCACCCATTATAGCCTTACTTTTGCTCATGATACAGTTTTATTCCATTTTGGCTGTAGTTTTATTACATATTGGACCAAAGTCATTGTTATTAGATTTATATTTAATCACACCCCATCCTAAATTTATAGTTAGAAAAAAAAAGAATGCTCCAGTCATGGACAAAAGTCCACATCAAGACTGGGTCCTACTTGAAATATAGAGAGAATTGAGAAAGGGGGAAAAACAGACAGGGAAAGTATTTACAAAATTTTTGAGAAAGTGAAAAACATGTCTCTTGAAATGAGCCAGGTCATAGTTATTGGGAAAGACATGAGAAGGTA
>JAYMFT010006969.1:0-17074 GCA_038088735.1 Panulirus argus
TATATATATATGCCAATCAATTAATAAAGGATCCAAGAATGACCATCGACCATCTCTTCCCTTCACACATGTACACCTGCGAACCTCTTTTTTCAAACCAGACTCTACCAATCACTAGTCGTACTCTTAGTAACTTATTTATCCCTGGGGATAGGGGCGAAAAAATACTTCCCAAGTATTCCCTGCTTGTCGTAAAAGGCGACGCACAGGCTAATATGGATATTGAAAATATCATATATGATACAACACTTGGAAAAAGTGATCAAGTAATGCTGAAGTCTGATTATGTAGTAAATTAGAAAGTTATAAGAACAGAGATGAGGCAAGACTTGAAGAGATATAATCATGGAAACTACAAAAAACTCAACAATTTCTATAGAAACATGGACTGGGGTACAGAGTTTAGTAGCTTTAATCCAATGTAATGTGGTGAAAGGTGCCGTGAAATTTTCAATGAAAGAGTGAGAACATGTATACCTCTAGCCATAAATGAATCATTAGAGGCTTGAATATAGTACACTTATGCCTTCCTAAGGATGGAGCATTAGAGGCCTGAATGGAGAACATTTATTCCTACCTTAGGATGGAGCATTAGAAGCTTGAATGGAGGACACATGGCTACCTAAAGATGGAGCATTAGAGACCTAAATGAAGGACACTTATGCCTTCCTAAGGATGGAGCTTTAAAGGCTTGAATGGAATACACTTATGCCTTCCGAAGGCTGGGGCATTAGAGGCCTGAATAGAGGACACATACCTTCCTAAGGATGGAGCATTAGAGGCTTGAATGGAGGACACATTCCTACCTAAGGATGGAGCATTACAGGCGGGAATGGATAACACACTCCTACCTAAGGATGGAGCATTAGAGTCTTGAATGGAGGACACATGCCTACCTAAGAATGGAGCATTAGAGGCTTGAATGGAGGATACTTATGTCATCCTAAGGATGGAGGAGTAGAGGCCTGAATGGAGGACATATATTCCTTCCTAAGGATGGAGCATTAGAGGCTTGAATGGAGGACATTTATTCTTACCTAAGGATGGAGCATTAGAGGCTTGAATGGAGGACATTTATTCTTACCTAAGGATGGAGCATTAGAGGTTTGAATGGAGGACACATGCCTACCTAAAGATGGAGTATTAGAGGCCTGAATGGAGGACACTTATGCCATCCTAAGAATGGAGCTTTAGAGGGTTGAATAAAGGACGCCTGCTTACCTAGAGATGAAGCATTAGAGGCTTGAATGGAGGACAATTATGCTTACCTAATGACTGAGCATTAGAGGCCTGAATGGAGGACACCTACGCCTACCTAAGGATGGAGCATTAAAGGCTTGAATGGAGAACACTTATGCCTACCTAAAGATGGAGCATTAGAAGCCTAATTGGAGGACACATGATTACGTAATGAAGGAGCTTTAGATGCCTGAATGGAGGACACTTATACCTACCTAGGGATGGAGCATTATAGTCTTGAATGGAGAACACTTATGCCTACTTAAGGATGGGGCATTATAGGCTTGAATGGAGGATACTAATGCCTACCAAAGGATGGAGCATTAGAGGCTTGAATGGAGGACACATGCCTTCCTAAGGATGGAGATTAGAGTCCTAAATGGAGGATACATACCTACCTAAGGATGAAGCATTAGAGACTTGAATGGAGGACACTTTCCTACCTAAGGATGTAGCATTAGAGGCCTAAATGGAGGACACCAATGCCTCCTTAAGGATGGAGCATTATAACCTTGAATGGAGGACACTTATGCCTACCTAAAGATAGAGCATTAGAGGTTTCAATGGAGGACACTTATGCCTACCTAAGGATAGAGAATTAGAGGCTTAAATGGAGGACAGATACTTACCCAAGCTTGAAGCATTAGAGGCCTGAAAGAAGGACACTTATGCCTACCTAAGTTTGGCGAATTAGAGGCCTGAATGGAGGACACTTATTCCTACCTAAGGATGGAGCATTTGAGGCTTGAATGGAGGACACATACCTACCAAAAGATGGAGCACTAGAAGCTTGAATGAAGGACAATTTTGCCTACTTAAGGATGGAGCGTTATAGGCTTGAATGGAGTACAGCTGCCTACCTATTGATGGAGCATTAGAAGCTTGAATAGAAGACACTTATGCCTATCTAAGGATGGAGCATTAGAGGCTTGAATGGAGGACACCTATGCCTACTTAAGAATGGAGCATTAGAGGCTTGAATGGACTACACTTATGTCTACCTAAGAATGGAGCATTAGAGGCGTAAATGGAGGACACATGCCTTCCTAAATATGGAACATTAGAGGCCTAAATGGAATATAGTTATGCCTACCTAAATATGGAGCATCTGAGGCTTGAATGGAAAACACATGCCTGCCTAAGGATCGAGCATAACAAACTTGAATGGAGGACACTTCTGCCTTCCTAAAGATGGAGCATTAGAGGCCTGAGTGGATGAAACGTATGCCTACCTAGGGATAGAGCATTAGAGGCTTGAATAGAGAACACATATTCCTACCTGAGGATGGAGGATTAGTGGTTTGAATGGAGTAAACATGTCTACCTAAAGATGGAGCTTAGAGACTTGAATGGAGGAAGCATGCTTTACTAAGGATGGAGCATTAGAGGCCTGAATGGAGGACACTTACGCCTTCTTAAGGTTGCAGCATCAGAGGCCTGAATGGAGGTCACTTATGCCTTCCTAAGGATAGAGCATTAGAGACCTGAATGGATGACACTTATTCCTACCTAAGGATGGATTATTGCATGCTTGGAGAACATATGCCTACCAAAAGATGGAGCATTAGAGGCCTGAATGGAGGACACTTATGCCGTCCTAAGGATGGAGCATTATTGGCTTGAATGGAGGACAAGTCTTGCCTAAAGATGGAACATTAGAGACTTGAATGGAGGACACACGCTTTCCTAAGGATGGAACATTAGAGTCATAAATGTAGGACATTTATGCTTACCTAATGATGGAGCATTAGATGACTGAATGGAGGACACTTATGCATATCTAGGGATGGAGTATTAGAGGCCTGATTGTAGATCACCTACCTACTTAAGGATGGTATATTAAAGGCTTGAATGAAGGACACATCCCTACCTAAGGATGGAGCATTAGAAGCTTGTATGGAGAACACATGCCTTCCTAAAGATAACCATTAGATGTTTGAATGGAGGACACATGCCTACCTAGGGATGAAGCATTAGAGGCTTGAATGGGGGACACTTATACCTACCTATGGATGGAGCTTTAGAGGCTTGTACGGAGAACACATGCCTTCCTAAAGATAGATCATTAGATGTCTGAATAGAGGACACTTATTGCTACCTAGGGATGAAGCATTAGAGGCTTGAATGGAGGACACTAATGCCTACCTAAGGATGGGACAGTAGAGGTTTGAATGGACACTTATGCCTACCTAAGGATGAAACGTCAGAGGCTTGAATGGGGGACACACCTTCCTAAGGATGGAGCATTAGGGGCCTGAATGGAGGACACTTATGCCTACCTAAGGATGGAGCATTAGAGGCATGAATGGAGGACACATGCCTACTTAAAGATGGAGCATTAGGGGTTTGAATGGACGACACTTATGCCTTCCAAAGGATGGACCATTAAACGCTTGAATGAAGGTCACTTATGCCTTCCTAAGAATGCAGAATTAGAGGCTTCAATGGAGGACACTTATGCCATCCTCAGGATGGAGCATTAGAGGCCTGAATGTGGGAAACTTATGCCTTCCTAAGCATGGAGCATTGGAGGCCTGAATGGAGGGCACTTATTGCTACCTAAGGATAGATTATTAGAAGCTTGAATGAAGGATACATTCCTACCTAAAGATTTAGCAGTAGAATTCTGAACGGAAGACACGTATGCCTTCCTAAGGATGGAGCATTAGAAGCCTGAATGGAAGACACATATGCCCATCTAGGGATAGAGCATTAGAGGCTTGAATGGAGGACACTTATTCGTACCTAAAGATGGAGCATTAGATGCTTGAGTGGAGGACACTTATGCTTACCTAATGTTGGAGCATTAGAGGCCTGAATGGAGGACACGTACGCCTACCTAAGGATGGAGCATTAGAGGCTTGAATGGAGAACACATGCCTACCTAAAGATGGAGCATTAGAGGTCTGAATGGATCCAGGACACTTATGCTTACATAAGGAAGGAGCATTAGATGCCTGAATGAAGGACACTTATGCGTACCTAGGGATGGAGCATTAGAGTCTTGAATAGAGAACACTCATGCCTACCTAAGGATGGAGCATTGGAGGCTTGAATGGAGGACACTTATGCTTACCTACGGATGGAGCATTAGAGACCTGAATGGTTGACAATACCTACCCAAGGAATGACCATTGGAGGCTTGAATGGAGAACACTTATGCCTTCCAAAAGATGGAGCATTAGAGGCCTGAATGGATGACACATTCTTCCTAAAGATGGGGCATTAGAGGCTTAAATGGAGGACATTTATGCATACTTAAGGATGGAGCATTAGAGGCTTCAGTGGAGGACACTTGCCTTCCTAAAGATGGAGCATTAGAGGCCTTAATGGAGTACACTTATGCCTATCTAATGATGAAGCATTTGAGGCTTGCATGGAGGTCACATGCCATCCTAAGGGTGGAGCATTAGAGGCCTGAATGTAGGACACATGCCTTCCTAAAGATGGAGCATTAGAGGCCTGAATGGAGGACGCTTATGCCTACCTAAAGATGGAGCATTAGAGGCCTGAAAGGAGGACACGTATGCCTATCTAATGGTGAAGCATTTGAGGCTTGAGTGGAGAGCACATGCCCAACTAAAGATGGAGCATTAGAGGCCTGAGTGGAGAACACTTGTTTCACCTATGGAAGGAGCATTAGATGCCTGAATAAAGGAGACCTATGCCTACCTAAGGATGGAGCATTAAAGGCTTCCATGAAGAACTCTTATTCCTACCTAAGGATGGAGCATTAGTGGCTTGAATGGGAAGCACTTATGTCTACCTGAAGATGGAGCACTGGAGGACTGAATGGACACATGCTTACCTATGAATGGAGTCCTGAATGGAGGACACTTATACCTACCCAAATGTGGAATATTAGATTCTTGAATGGAGAACATTTATGTCTTCCTAAAGATAGAGCATTAGTGGCCTGAATTGATGACACATTCCTTCCTAAGAATGGGGCATTAGAGGCTTAAATGGAGGACAATTATGCTGACCTAAGGATGTACCATTAGAGACTTGTATAGAGGAGACATGCCTTCCTATGGATGGAGCAGTAGAGGTCTGAATGAAGTACACTTATGCCTACCTAATGATGTATCACTAGAGGCTTGAATGGAGGACACATATTCCTACCTAAGGATGGAGCATTAGAGGCCTGAATAGAGGACACTTATGTCTACCTAAGGATGGAGCATTAGAGGCTTGAATGGAGGACACATACCTGCCTATAGATGGAGAATTAGAGGTCTGAATGGAGGACACATGCCTACCGAAGGATGGAGCATTAGAGCCTTGAATGGAAGACACAATCCTTACTAAGGATGAAGCATTAGAGACTTGAATGGAGGACACTTATGCCTACCTAAGGATGGAGCATTGGAGGCCTAAATGGAGGACACATTCCTTCTTAAGGATGGAGCATTAGAGGCCTGAATGGAGGATATTCTTACTTAAGGATGGAGCATAGCAGGTTTGAATGGAGGACACATATCTACCTAAAGATGGAGCATTAGAGGCCTAAATGGAGGACACATACCTTCCTTAGGATGGAGCATTAGAGGACTGAATGGATGGCACTTATTCCTACCTATGGATAGAGCATTAGAGGCTTAAATAGAGGACACATTCCTAGCTGAAGATGAAGCATTAGATGCTTCAGTGAAGGACACATGCTTACCTGATGGTGGAGCATTAGAGGCTTGAATGGAGGACACTTATGCTTACTAAGGATGGAGCATTAGAGGCCTGAATGGAGGACACGCATTCCTAAGGATGAAGCATTAGAGGCTTGAATGGAGGACACTTATATCTACCTAAAGATAGAGCATTAGAGGCTTAAATAGAGGGCACATGCCTACCTAAAGACGGAGCATTAGAGGCCTGAATGGAGGACACTTATGCCTTATTAAGAATGGGGCATTTCAGGCTTGAATGGAGTACACTTATGCCTTCCGAAGGTTTGGGCATTAGACGCTTGAATGGAGATCACATATGCCTACTTAAAGATGGAGCATTAGAGGCTTGAATGGAGGAGACATGCCTTCCTAAGGATGGAGCACTAGAGGCTTGAATGGAGTACACTTATTCCTTCCTAAGGATGGAGCAGTAGAGGATTGAATGGATGACATTTATTCCTACTTAAAGATGGAGCATTATAGGCTTGAATGGAGGCCACATATCTACCTAAAGATGGAGCATTAGAGGCTTGAATGGAGGACGCTTATGCCTCCCTAAGGTTGGAGCATTAGAGGCCTGAATGGATGACACTTATGCCTACCTAGGGATTTAGCATTAGAGGCTTGAATGGAGGACACATTCCTACCTGAGCATGAAGCTTTAGAGGCTTAAATGAAATACACATGCTTACCTAAAGATGGAGCATTAGAGGCTTGAATGGAGGACACATGCCTACCTAAATATAGAGCATTAGAGGCCTGAATGGAGGACACTTATGCCTTCCTAAGAATGAAGCATTAAAGGCCAGAAAGGAGGACATTTATTCCTACCTAAGAATGGAGCATTACAGGCTTGAATGTATTACACATGACTACCTAAAGAAGGAGCATTAGAGACCTGAATGGAGGACACATGCCTTCCTAATAATGAAGCATTAGAGGCGTCAATAGAGTACACTTATGCCTTCCGAAGGATGGAGCATTAGAGGCCTGATTGGAGGACACTTATGCCTTCCTAAGGATGGAACATTAGAGGTTGAATGTAGGACACATGCTTACCTAAAGATGGAGCATTAGAGGCCTGAATGGAGGACACATGCCTTCCTAAGGATGGAGCATTAGAGGCTTGAATGGAGTACACTTATGCCTTCCGAAGGATGGGGCATTAGAGGCCTGAATGGAGGACACTTATGCCTTCCTAAGGATGGAGCATTAGAATCTTGAATGGAGGACACATGCATTCCTAAGGATGGAGCATTATAGGAGTGAATGGATGACATATTCCTACCTAAGGATGGAGCATTAGAGGCTAGAATGGAGGACATATGCCTACCTAATGATGGAGCATTAGAGGCTTGAATGGAGGAGACGTGCCTTCCTAAGGATAGAGCATTAGAGACCTAAATGGATGACACATTCCTACCTAAAGATGGAGCATTAGAGGCTTGAATGGAGGACACATGCCTACCTAAGGATGGAGCATTAGAGGCTTGAATGGAGGACACATGCCATCCTAAGGATGGATCATTAGAGGCCTGAATGGAGGACACTTATTCCTTCCTAAGGATGGAGCATTAGAGGCCTGAATGGAGGACACTTATTCCTTCCTAAGGATGGAGCATTAGAGGCCTGAACGGAGGACACTTTTTCCTTCTTAAGGATGAAGCATTAGAGGCTTGAATGGAGGATATTTATTCCTACTTAAGGATGGAGAATTAGAGGCTTGAATGGTGGACACTTCTGCCTACCTGAGGATGGAGCATTAGAGGCCTGAAAGGAGGACACATGCCTTCCTAAGGATGGGGCATTAGAGGCCTGAATGGATGACACTTATGCCTACCTAGGGATAGAGCATTAGAGGCTTGAATGGAGGACACATGCCTTCCTAAGGATAGAGAATTTGAGGCCTGAATGGATAACACTTATGCCAACCTAGGGATAGAGCATTAGGGGCTTGAATATAGGACACATTCCTACCTGACGATGGAGCATTAGAGGCTTGAATGAAGGACACATGCTTACCTAAAGATAGAGCATTAGAGGCTTGAATGGAGGACACATGCCTACCTAAGGATGGAGCATTAGAGGCCTGAATGGAGGACACTTACACCTTCCTAAGAGTGAAGCATTAGAGGCTTGAATAGGGGACACTTTTGCTTATCTAAGGATGGACCAATAGAGGCTTGAATAGAGCACACATACCTTCCTATGGAATGTAGGACACATAGCTACCTAAATATGGAGCATCAGAGACCTGAATAGGGGACACTTATGCCTTCCTAAGGATGGAGCATTAGAGGTTTGAATAGAGTACAATTATGCCTTCCGGTGGATGGGGCATTAGAGCCCTGAATAGAAGACACATACCTTCCTAAGGATGGAGCATTTGAATCTTGAATGGAGGACACATTCCTTCCTAAAAATGGAGCATTAGAGGCATGAGTGGATGACACATTCCTACTTAAGGATGGAGCATTAGAGGCTTGAATGGAGGACACATGCCTACTTAATGATGGAGCATGAGAGGCTTGAATGGAGGACACATGCCTTCCTAAGGATGGAACATTAGAGGCTTGAATGGATGACACTTGTTCTATCCTAAAGATGGAGGAGTAGAAGCCTGAATGGAGGCATATACTCCTTCCTAAGGATAGAGCATTAGAGGCTTGAATGGAAGACATTTATTCCTATCTAAAGTTGGAGCATTAGAGGCTTCAATGGAGGACATTTATTTCTACCTAAGGATGGAGCATTAGAGGCTTGAATGCAGGACACATGCCTACTTAAAGATGGAGCATTAGAGGCCTGAATGGAGGACACTTATGCGTACCTAAAGTTGGGGAATTAGACGCCTGAATGGAGGACACTTATTCCTACCTAAGGATGGAGCATTTGAGGCTTGAATAGAAGACACATATCTACTAAAAGATGGAGCAGTAGAGGCTTGAATGGAGGACACTTACGCCTACTTAAGGATGGAGCATTATAGGCTTGAATGGAGTACAAATGCCTACCTAGTGGTGGAGCATTAGAAACTTGAATGGAAGACACTTATGCCTATCTAAGGATGGAGCATTAGAGGCTTGAATGGAGGACACCTATGCCTACCTAAGACTGGAGCATTATAGGCTTGAATGGAGGACACTAATGCCTACCTGAGGATGGGGAATTAGGGGCTTGAATGGAGGACACAAACTTACCTAAGCTTGAAGCATTAGAGGCTTGAATGAAGGGCGCTTATGCCTACCTAAGGTTGAGGAATTATAGGCCTGAATGGAGGACACTTATTCCTACCTAAGGATGGATCATTTGAGGCTTGAATGGAGGACATGTACCTACCAAAAGATGGAGCAGTAGAGGCTTGAATGGAGGACACGTATGTCTACTTAAGGATGGAGCATTATAGGTTTGAATTGAGTACGACTGCCTACGTAGTGATGGAGCATTAGAAGCTTGAATGGAAGAAACTTATGATTATCTAAGGATGGAGTATTAGAGGCTTGAATAGACGACACCTATGCCTACCTAAGAATGGAGCATTAGAAGCTTGAATGGACTACATTTATGTCTATCTAAGGATGGAGAATTAGAGGCGTAAATATGGGACACATATCTTCCTAAAGATGGAGCATTAGAGGCCTGAATGGATGACACTTATTCCTACCTAAGGATGGATTATTACAGGCTTGGAGGACACATGCCTACCTAATGATGGAGCATTAGAGGCCTGAATGGAGGACACTTATGCCTTCCTAAGGATGGAGATTATTGGCTTGAATGGAAGACATGTCTCCCTAAAGATGGAACATTAGACTTGAATGGAGGACACATGCTTTCCTTAGGATGGAGCATTAGAGTCATGAATATAGGACACTTATACTTACGTAACGATGGGGCATTAGATGACTGAAGGGAGGACACTTATGCGTACCTAGGGATGGAGTATTAAAGGCTTGATTGTAGATCACGTGCCTATTTAAGGATGGTACATTAGAGGCTTGAATGAAGGACTTATCCCTACCTAAGGATGGAGCGTTAGAAGCTTTTATGGAGAACATATGCCTTTCTAAAGATAAACCACCAGATACCTGAGTGGAGGACACATGCCTACCTAGGGATGGAGCATTAGAGGCTTGAATGGGGTACACTTATGCCTACCCAAGGATGGGGCCTTAGATGTTTGAATGGAGGACACTTATGCTTATCTAAGGATAGAGCATTAGAAACTTGAATGGAGAACACATGCCCACGTAAGGATGGAGCATTAGAGGCTTGAATAGAGGACACATGCCTTCCTAAGGATGGAGCATTAGAGGCTTGATTGGAGGACCCATGCCTTTCTTAGGATAGAGCATTAGAAGCTTGAAAGTAGGACACTTATGCCATCCTCAGGTTGGAGCATTAGAGGCCTGAATGGAGGACACTTATTCCTTCCTAAGGATGGAGCATTAGAGGCCTCAATGGAGGACATCTATTCCTACCTAAGCATGGATCATTTGAGGCTTGAATGTACACATGCCTACCTAAAGGTGGAGCATTAGAGGCCTGAATGCAGGACACTTATGCCTTCCTAAGGATGGAGTATTAGAGGCCTGAATAGTGGACACTTATACCTATCTAGGGATAAAGCATTAGAGGCTTAAATGGAGGACACGTATTCCTATCTGAGGATAGAGCTTTAGAGGCTTGAATGGCGGACACATATTCCTACCTAACGATGGAGCATTAGAGGCCTGAGTGAGGGACACTTATACTTACCTAAGGATGAAACATTAGAGGCATGAATGGAGGACACGTACGCCTACCTAAGGATGAAGCATTAGAGGCTTGAATGGAGAACACATTCCTATCTAAAGATGGAGCATTAGAACCTTGAATGGAGGACACTTATGCTTACTTAAGGAAGGAGCATTAGATGCTTGAATGAAGGAATCTTATACATACCTAGGAAAGGAGCATTAGAGGCTTGAATGGAGAACACATATGCCTACCTAAGGATGAAGCATTAGAGGCTTGAATGGGGAACACTTATGCCCACCTCAAAATGGAGCATTGGAGGCTTGAATGGAGGACACTTATGCTTTCCTAAGGATGTAGAATTAGAGGCCTAAATGGAAGACACTTATACCTACCCAAGAATGGAGCGTTAGTGGGTTGAATGGAGAACACTTATGCCTTCCTAAAGATGGAGCATTAGGGGCTTGAATGGTTGACACATCTCTTCCTAAATATGGGGCATTAGAGGCTTAAATGCAGGACACTTATACTTACCTAAAGATGGAGCATTAGAGGCTTGAATGGAGGACATATTCCTTCTTGAGGATGGAGCATTAGATGACCGAATGGAGTACACTTATGCCTACCTAAGGCTGGAGCATTAGAGGCTTCAATGGAGGACACTTATACTTACCTAAGGATGGAGCATTAGAGGCCTCAAGGAAGGACACATTCCTTTCTATGGATGGAGCATTAGAGGCTTTAATGGACACATGCCTACCTAAGTATGGAGCATTAGAAGCTTGAATGGAGGACAAATGCCATAATAAGGGTGGATCATTAGAGGCCTGAATGGAGGACACTTATGCCTTCCGAAGGATAAAGCATTAGAGGCCTAAATGGAGGACACTTATACCTACCTAAAGATGGAACATTAGAGGCATGAATAGAGTTCACTTATGCCTACCTAAAGATGGAGCATTAGAGGCCTGAATGGAGGACACATGCCTACCTAAGGATGGAGCATTAGAGGCTATAAATGGAGGACACTTAACAAGCCATTGGTGTACTTTAGAGGGGATACTGGTATCATGAAAGGTACCCATTGATTCTAACTACTGATTTTCTTTGAAGGATATACAGGTATCACCAGTAACTAGCCATTAATGTACTTAGGAGACCTAGCCATTTCAGTAACTACACATTAATGTAGTTTGGAGAAGGTAAAGGTATCACCATAACTAGTCATTGATGTATTTTGGAGGATATACAGGTATCACAGTAACTAACCATTGATATACTTTGGTAGAGATACAGGCATCACAGTAGCTAGCCAATAATGTACTTTGAAGGAGATATAGGTTTAACTGTAACTAGCCATTGTTGTAACTCGCCATTCATGTACTTTGGAGCAGATACAGGCATCATGGTAACTAACCATTGATTTACTTTGGAGGCGATACAGGTGTGACGGTAACTAACCACTGATGTACTTTAGAGGAGATACTGACAAAAGAAAAAAAAAACAGTAACTAGCCATTGATGTACTTTGGAGGTGATACATGCATCACAGTAACTAGCCATTGATATACTTTGGAGGAAATACAGTTATCAAGGTAACTATCCTTTAATGTACTTTGGAGGAGACAGAGATATCACGGTAAATAGGCATTGCTGTACTTTTGGAAGAGATGCAGGCATCACAGTATCTACCCACTGATGTACTTTAGAGGATACAGGCATTATAGCAATTAAGCAATGATGTACGTTAGAGGAGATACAGGCATCACAGTAACTAGCCATTGATGTACTTTGCAGGAGATACAGGTATCATGGTAACTAACCATTGATGTACTTTGGAGGAGATACTGGCATCACAGTAACTAGCCATTGATGTACTTTGGAAGAGGTACAGGCATTACATTAACTAGCCATTAATGTACTTTGAAAGAGATATATGCATCACAGTAACTAGCCATTGATATACTTTGGAGGAGATAAAGGTTTCACAATAACTAACTGTTGATATACTTTGGAGGAAATACATAAAACATCACACTCAACTAGCTATTGATATTCTTTGGAAGAGATTCAGACATCACAATAACTAGCCATTGATGTAGTTTGGAGGAGGTACAGGTATCACAATAACTAGCCATTTCTATACTTTGGAGGAGATACTGGCATCACAATAACTCGCCATTGATATATTTTCAGGAGATATTGGCATTACAGTAACTAGCCATTGATATACTTTGAAGGAGATACAGGTGTTACAATAAGTAGGCAATGACTTACTTTGGAAGAGGTACAGGTATCACAATAACTTGGCATATGTGTCCTTTGTAGGAGATACTGGCATTACAGTGAGTAGCTACTGATATACTTTGGAGGAAATACAGTCATCACGTTAACTACCCATTGATATGCTTTAGAGGAGATACTGGCATCACAGTATCTAGCCATGCAAGTACTTTGGAAAACATACAGGTATCACATTAGCTAGCCATTGATATACTTTGGAGGGTTTAAAGGTATCACAGAAACAAACCCTTAATGTACTTTGGAGGAGATACAGGCGTCACAGTAAACGGCCACTGATGTACTTTGGAGGAGATAGAGGCATCACAGTAACTAGCCATTGATGTATTTTGGAGGAGATACAGGTTTCACAATATTTAACTATTCATTTACTTTGGAGGAGATACAAGCATAACAGTTACTGGCCATTGATATACTTTGGAGGAGATAAAGGTTTCACAATAAATAAGCGTTGATGTAATTTGAAGGATATACAGCCATCACACTCAATTAGCTATTGATATACTTTGGAAGAGATTGAGGCATCACAATAACTAACCATTGATTTAGTTTGGAGGCGGTAAAGGTATCACAATATTTAGCCATTCATGTACTTTGGAGGAGATACAGGCATCACATTAACTAGCCACTGATGAACTCTGGAGGTGATACAGGCATAACTGTACCTAGCCATTGATATACCTTGGGGAGATGCAGTAATCATAATAACTAGCCATTGATATACTTCGGAGGAGTTGCATTCATCACAGTAGATAAACATTAATGTACTTTGGAAGAGGTAGAGGTATCACAGTAACAAGCAATTGAAGTTACTTTGGAGGAGATAAACATATCATAGTAACTAGCTATTGATGTACTTTGGAAGAGATACAAGCATTAGAGTAACTAGCTATTGATGTACTTTGGAGAATGTACAGGCATCCCAGTAACTAGCCACTGATGTACTTTGAAGGAGATACAGGCATCACAGTAAGCAGTCATTGATGTACTATAGAAGAGGTACAAGCATCACAGTAACAAGCCATTGATGTACTTCAGAGAAGATTCAGGCATCATGAAAACTAACCATTGATTCTAACCATTGATTTTCTTTGGAAGAGATACAGGTACCTCGCTAATTAACTATTGATGTACCTTGGAGGAGATGCGGGCATCATAGTAGTTAACCATTAATGTATTCTCTAGAGAACATAATGGCATTACAATAAATAGTCATTGAAGTATTTTGTTGGAAGTATAAGCATTACAGTAACTAGCAATTGATGTATTTTGGATGGAATACATGCATCACAGTAGCTAGCCATTGATGTACTGTGGAGGATACACAGGTACCACATAAACTAGCCCTTAATGAGCTTTGGAGGAGATACAGGCTTCATGGTAACTAGCCATTAATGGTTTTGGAGGAGATACAGAAATCATAATAACTAGCCATTGATATACTTTTGAGATAAAAGTATCACAGTAATTGATTGAGGTACAATTATCACAGTAATCAATAATCTATGTATTTTGGAGCTGATAATGACATCAAAGTAATTAACTATTGAAGTGTTTTGGAAGGAATACAGGCATTACAGTAACTAGCTATTAATTGAGGGAATACAGGCACCACATTAATAGCCAATGATGTATTTTGGAGGATATATAAGTATCACAAAAAATACCTCTTAGTTTACCTTGCAAGAGCTATAGGCATTACAGTAACTAGCCATACATGAAGTTTGGAGGACGTACAGGTATCACAATAACTAGCCTTTGGTGTACTTTAGAGGAGATACTGGCATCACTGTAACCAGCCATTGATGTACTTTGGAAAAGATACAGGTTTCACAAGAACTAACGATTGGTGTACTTTGTAAGAGATACTTGCATCACAATAACAAGCCAATGATGTTCTTTGGAGACACATGCATCACTGTAACTAGCCATTGATATACTTTGGACGAAGTACAAGCATCAAAGTAACTATCCATTGATGTATTTTGGAGGAGATACCGGTAACACAGTAACTAACCAGTGATATGATTTGGAGGAGATACTGGCATCACAGTAACTAGACATGGATGTACTTTGGACGGGATACAGGTATTACAGTAACTAGCCACTGATGTACTTTGGAGGGAATACAGGTATCACTGTAACTAGCCAGTGATGTACTTTGGAAGAGACACAACTATTACATTAGCTAATCATTGATGTACTTTGAAGGAGATACTGGTATCACGGTAACTAGCCATTGATATATATTGGAGGAGATGCAGAAATTTCAGTGAATAACCATTGATATACTTTACGGGAATACAAACATCACAGTAAGTAGCCATTGCTGTACTTTGAAGGAGATACAGGTATCACAAAATCTAGTCATTAATGTACTTTGGAGATACTGGCATCACAGTATCTAGCCATTGATGTTCCTTGCAGATACTGGCATCACAGTAACTTGCCATTGATGTACTTTAGAGGAGATATAGACATCACAGTTACTAGCCATTGATGTACTTTTGAGGAGATATAGACATCACGGTAACTAACCATTGATTCTACCCATTGATTTACTTTGGAGGAGTTACAGGTATCACAGTAACTAACCACTGATGTACTTTGGAGGGGAAATAAAATTACTGTAACTAGATATTGAAGTATTAAGGAGGATATACAGGCATTACAGTAACTAGCCATTGACTGAGGGAATACAGGCATTACAATAACTAGACACTTATGTACTTTGGAGGATATACAAGTATCACAAAAAATAGCTCTTAATTGACTTTTGAGTAGCTACACGCATCACAGTAACTAACCATATATGTAGTCTGGAGGAGGTACATGTATCACAATAAGTAGCCATTGATGTACTTAAGAGGAGGTACTAGCTTCACAGTAACTAGCCATTGATGTACTCTGGAGGAGATACAGTTTTCACAATAGCTAACCATTGACGTACCTTGGGGTAGATACTTGCATCACAGTAACAAGCCATTGAAGTTACTTTGGAGGAGATACAAGTATCATAGTAACTAGGTATTGATGTACTTTGGAGGAGATACAAGCATTACAGTAATTAGTTATTGATGTGCTTTGGAGGATATACAGGCAACCCAGTAACTAGCCACTGATGTACTTTGGAGATACAGGTATCACAGTAAGTAGCCATCAATATACTTTGGAGGAGATACAGGCATCACAGTAAGCAGCCATTGATGTACTATGGAAGAGGTACAAGCATCCCAGTAACAAGCTATTGATGTACTTCAGAGGAGATTCAGGCATCACGAAAACTTACCATTGATTCTAACTATTGATTTTCTTTGGAAGACATACAGGTATCTCGGTAACTAACTATTGATGTACTTTGGAGATGCGGGCATCACAGTAACTAACCATTGATGTACTCTAGAGGACATAATGACATCACAATAAATAGCCATTGAAGTATATTGGTGGAAGTACAGGCATTACAGTAACTAGCAATTGATGTATTTTGGAAGGAATACATGCATCACAGTAGCTAGCCATTGATGTACTGTGGAGGATACACAGGTAGCACATAAACAAGCCCTTAGTGTGCTTTGGAGGAGATACAACCATCATGGTAACTAGCCATTAATGGATTTTGGAGGAGATACAGAAATCATAATAACTAGCCACTGATATACTTTTGAGGAAATAAAACAGTCATCACAGTAACTAAGTATTGATGAACTTTGAAGGATATACAGGTTTCACAGTAACTAGCCATTGATGTACTTTGGAGGAGACACTGGCATCACAGTAACTAGCCACTGATGTAATTTGGAGAGAATACAGGCATCACAGTAACTATCTATTGATGTACTTTGGAGGAGATACAAGTATCACACCAACTAGCTATTGATGTACTTTGGAGGAGATTCAGGCATCACAGTAACTAACCATTGTTGTACTTTAGAAGAGATATGGATATCGCAATAACTAGCCATTAACATACTTTGGAGGAGATACAGGTGTCACAGTAACTAACCACTGATGCATATTGGAGGAGATAGAGGTATCACAGTAACTAACCATTAATTTTTTTTTTTTATGTTGAAGGCTCCAGTCACGGACAAAAGTCCACATCAAGGCCGGGCCCTAATTGAAATATA